>BMAO01003806.1:0-75936 GCA_019973975.1 Trichonephila clavata | reverse complement strand
CAACTGTGTATTCAATTATATACAAGGGTGATCAAATGAAAAGGTACGAAACGACACGGTGGGTACAAATGTAGACTTTATTCAAAATATACACCATAGGCCTGAGCACAACGATCCCACTGATGAACAAGCCGCAGGATTCCTTTTCCCAGAATTCCTGTGGCTGTGACGAGACCCAGTCCTTCACAGTGTCCTTGAATACGTCGTCCGAGTTGAAGCGCTTCCCTTTCAGGTGTTTCTTCAGTGGACCAAACACATGAAAAATCGCAGGGCAAACATGTCCGGACTGTAAGGCGGATGGTCCAACGTCTCCCATTTGAACTTGTCCAGTTCCATTTGTGTGACTCTGGAGACGTGTGGACGCACGTTATCATGGAGCATGACCACACCCTCCGTGATCAACCTCGGTCTTTTGTTCTTGATGGACCTGTGTAGGCGTCGGTGTGTCTCACAGTACACGTCGGAGTTAATGCTTTTTCTGTGTTCGAGGAATTCCACAAGTAGCGGACCTTGAACGTCGGAAAAAAGACAGTGAGCAACACCTTGCCTGCTGACTTCACGGCTCTGAACTTTTTAGGGGAGGTGACGACGCTGCTCCCACTGCATGCTGTCCTGCTTTGTCTCTGGCTCGTAGTGATGACACCAGGTCTCATCACCTGTGACGATTCGCTTCATGAAAGAGGGGTCTTCCTGTTACCGAAACAGATGTTGTAGTGTTAATTACAAACGCAGTTTCATTTGCTGGTCAGTGAGCTGCTTCAGAACCCAAGCGGCAACCACCTTCCGAAATCGCAACCTGTCGTGAAGAATTGTCCACCTTCAGCTCCAACATTCGCAATCTGACACGCGATCACTTCTCACTAGGTCGTCCACCTAGTCGATGAGATTGCTCGTGATGTCAGTGTTTGCCTGGCCTGGTCTCTAGTCATCACCCACACTCTCTCGATCTGCACAAAAACGGACACTCCATTGTCTGACAGACTTGTCAGAGACACATTTCTCCCCGTAAAACGGTCACCATCCACCGATGAATAGCTGCCGGTTTCTCCCCTTCCCCTGTCAGAAATCGGATAACACTTCGCTGCTCCTCAATCGTCAAATTTTGCCACGCGAACGCCATCCTGTCCTCATACGAACTGCCGTATCATTTGGACGCCGCTTTTTATAAGAGCCTTTGCTCTCTCCTGCGTATGCGGGCGCCCGCGCATGATCCCCCCCCCCCGATCCCAGTGAGAGCCTCCAATGGCATCTCGAGATGTCTCGCTACATTCTCCTATGGCGGAATATGCAACCATTTAACTGTTTAATTTTTATGTCGTTTCGTACCTTTTCATTTGATCACCCTTTATATATACAATTTGTGTATATTTCATGTACAAAATACTAATTTTAATTCTGAACGCTAATGGATCTGTTTGGCGTGATTTCAAAATATCTCCACAAACAAGTAGCGTTTCAGTTGAAATCTTTCAAGTATTTTTTTTCTTTTTCCAGTGATTCTAAATTAAATAAATAGATAATTATTATTTTTTTTTGGTACTTACATTTTTTTTTGTCAACCATTTACATAAAATCATAAGACATTGCCAAATGTTGCAATATGCATTCAAAAAGGGAAAATTGTTATATGACTGTTTTTACATACTAATAATTTTTCTTTTTTGCATTTGGCTGGAATTTTTCCACTAAATTATTGAAATTTCTTAAAGTTGGGCAATAACATTAGATTCACAAAGGATCTATTTTGTGTGATTTCAAAATTTTATTTAATGTTACTGTGAAATACAAATGGGAAAATTCAGATTATCTGATGTATATTTTATGTTTGTTTTGGTATTTACATATTATATCGCAACTGTATTTGCAACATTATATAAAAGGAAGCACATGGTTGCCAATTCACCATGTGCGACACATAGAAAATTGGGTTCACATAGTTCCAATAGTACCTTTGTTTGGAACTGTTTTTGGTGATTTCATCAAAATATTGAACTTTAATTTTTTTATAGCTTTTTAACATTTAAGTTTGTTATAGGTAGCTGTACCCAGTCACATATTTCCGTGGTTCAGTCTGGTTAGAAAGAAAGAAAAGAGAAAGCACTCATTTCTAATATTTTTGACTGCTTACACTTGAGGTATGACTTTTCTTTTTATTAAAAAATGTGTGAAATGTGTAAACATAACTTTTCTAACCAAATTTCATTTGTAATTTAACTGAATACTCCAAGTTATTATAATTTTTTTTGTCCTTATGTTATAAATCTTAAATTATTTACATTGTGGGGATGTGCCAAGTTTGAAAATAAATTTAAAATGGCTGTTCTTGTGTGGTTCAAGGGTTAATTTTACAATGCTTATGGGTAGATATTTTGTGTTGCTTCATCGTCTGTGCAGATACAGAAATTGTCTGGTTTGCCTAATCTAGAACAAATGTTGCCAACCTTTAGCACTTCATGAACCACTTAATGTATAACTTTATAATTTGTGGACCACTAATAGGATTGACCACTATAGCCATATATGCATCTTTATTTACGCTCCCATACACCTGAAAATAAACTTCATGAAAAGCAATAACATACCAACAATCATTAGACTGAAGTGTTTTACCACCAATTTACTATGGTTACCAAGCTGACTTTGAAATTTTGATGGAAAATCTGAAAAAATAGCTAAAAAATTGCTTAACTCAGGAAATTTGTTAAAATTGGTAACTAAAAGTTTTAACAAAGTATAATCCATAATATGTTTTTTGATGCTCAACTTTTTTTTAAACTGAATCTTCATAAAAATATAAATAATGTGGACATCCAAAATTTCTAACTAATTCCTTTCACCAATTGGTGACTGCAGCTCTGGAATACACAATAGTACTTATGTGTTAGCATCATTGTAAACAAAATTGGGGCCATTGCATATCACACCTTAATATCTAAAAGATTCTAACACATTTTTTATGAAAAAAAAACAGATTTGGATGGAAAATAGTGTGATTTGCATGGCAGCAATTTGGCTGCACTGTGATTCTAATATTTAAGTACCCAGACAACAGATAATTGTCCATGTATGAAGCAGTCAATGTTTAGATGTAAGCCACTCTGTTTTTAAGATAGGCCCTTAAATTTGTTGATAACAATTGCTATTGCTAATTGAACAGTAAATTGCAAAATTTTTCCATCATTATAATACTTTGTTGTAGATTTCTACTGTGAAATCCGTGTTTATATTTGAATTTTTCTTGCATATTCGAATAAAAATATCTTCAACCTCTCTTTGCGTTGGAATTGACCTGTGTTAATTGATGCACAATAGAAGTTAAATATTTCATTAGCATTTTTTAAATTTTTTCCCTTTCTTTTTGTTCCTGATTTTTCCCTTTTTTAATGTTTTGAAATTTTATATGTTTTTGCTTTAACTTTTTTTTCTTTTTAAGTGCAGTCAGTTAGCTTCAGTACGTAAAAATAATGCCTTTCCGGAAATCAAATTTAGGTCGTCATACTCACAAGGCAAAAGTAGTGCAACGAGTGTAATTGCACATCAAATTGAGGAGGAACAGGAATCAGCAAACGAGAAAAGTAGACAAAGAATGGCACAAGCACATGTTGAGGGTGCAGCAGAGCAACAGGCAGCCAAACTTGAAGATGCCCATTTGCGAGTCCCGCATTCTTGTTTAGCATTCAGATCTGCTCTGTTCTCAACAAAAGGAACAAAGTAGGTTGCGAGTGGTTGAAAGGTGTCAACCAGAAACAACACATCAGCGTAAAACATGATTTTGGAGTGAGCAGTCACACAATAACATTCACCTTTTATTCCGGTACAACCCAGTGGAAGATTATAGGTTGAACCAGCATATTCTCATCAGCACAATGACGAAAATGTATCTTTATTACAATTCCCTGAAATTTAAGGGAGAAACAAAAGGAGTGTTTTGTACCACTGGAAATATTAAACTGTCTCAACTTGGAGAACCACCAGTGCCATTAAAAACTTTGCTCGCCAGACATACTGCGGAATCAAAACATTCCCTATATAACATCAGGAAATACAATTCATGTTTCTAAATGATATTGTTTGGGGAAATGTGCATTTTTGAACACACCTCTGATTTAACAGAAATATCCATAAGCATTGTAAACCTAACCCATTGCCCTCGTGGAATCCAGAGTAGAGCCTTTTAAAATTTATCTTCAAATTTGAGTTTGCCACTATAAATACAATATCAATAAATTTAAGTTCATAACATAAGGACAAAAATAAGTTGTAATAACTTTAAGTATTTGGCTAACAAATTACAAATGATATTGGTTATTCTGAAATCCTTAAATACAGTTAAATTTTTATTACTCACATTGTTTCTATAATAAATTTTTTAACTTAGCAATAGTATAAATGGGTGACAAATAAGCTTAAAGGAGCTAAATTTTCTTGCAATGAAACATATTTAAAGGACGACACATAACACTATTTTTATTACAAAATAGGGATATCGTACAATAAATAATAATGTAATATATAAATGGGATAATAACTTGTTTTTTTTTCAATTTAATGAATGATGAGTTTCGTTATTCAACCTTGATTACTTAACTAAAAGGTTAAAGCGAATGTTGATAATATTTAATCGCATAGAGTGAGTGAATATTAACATCACTCTATTCAATTACACGAGGGCTTTTGGCAACGGACCTCAGGATTTTCAGCCATGGTTCCGTAAAGAGGACGGCAATTGAACTGGTTCTCTCCTCTCTAAACTTCCCCACAACACCAACGGGAGGATGTTTGGGCCCCGATAGATTTAACGTGTATCAGCCTCTCCACACGATAGGTCTAGAATTTCAACCCTTGACTCGACAACGCAGACCACTAATTCGTAACCACTGCCATATGACTTCCTTAGACATGTCCAATGGTGAGTTCAAGTGACTCTCGTTCTTTGAGCTCAAAAAAGTCTGAAATCAAAAGCAAGTCTTATTTTTTTCTAATTCTCAGACAAATGCAGAGCATTTTTCAGGACGTTGCGGTCCCTATAGACAACACCAATGCTCCGATTTTCTTTCCTCAGAGCCTCGATAGCTGAAAAGTCGTGGTCGGTGTTGTTTCCATCGAGTTTCAAGTTAGAGTCATAATGCCACCAATCAACTGCCATATGAGATGCTGATGAATGTTAAATATTTTTATGTTCAAAATTTTTGCGTTTGTGGGGTTGAGAACATTTGAGAGGGGAGTGCCAATTCATGCATCTTCCTCGTCAAGGCTGAAAATTACGGGAGCTTCGCTAATACAGCTTTAGCGCTACCAATGTAGGACTCTTATTCGATATCTTCAGAAATCGAAGAAGAAATCAATTCAGAAAATCTTATTATCTCTACCTTCCATTTCCGGGATAACAATCTTTTTTGCGAGCAAGCCGAACAATAAATTAAAAAGTTTGGCAGGCCAAATTTATCTAAAATTTAAAAAACAATATACGGATATTAAATACGGGGATTAAACTACAACTGCATTTTTAAAAGTACCCTACTATGTTGAACATTTTATACAAAAATTTGATACTATTAAATTAAATTTATTTTAATTTTTATCTACTTCACGGTATAAAACTATACTTTAATTTTTGCTTTCCAAAGAGTTCCTAATTTTAATAAACACTGGGTAATGGTAAAATGGCTATATTGTCTGACCTACTTAAGATTATGAATTGTAGCCAGTAAATGGTAAAATGATCATGATAACATATATTCAAACTCTAAATATGATGGACAAATCCTCAGAAGTGATGTTAAAATCGGTGTTCTTTTAATAAGTTTTTCTTAAGGTTTCACAATAGAAACACTTGTTCATATACATAGACGGAAAGAATAATCCCAACACCAAGGAAGACTTATATTAGGTATTCGACTTTATACATCTGAAAGATGACAGACATACAAATTTCATGCTTTGAGCTTAAGTGTGGAGTTAGTACCGCCACTCAAAATCAGGGCGTGCTGTAAAGTTCGTGAGTGTTATTTGTCTTTGAAACTTGAGATAGTGGGGTTTGATGTTACCCAATTATTCTTTTAAGAAGATAAGGAAGTCATTATCAACAGCTCATTGAGTTTGAACGAGGTCGTGATACAGGGCTGTGAGAAGGTTGAGTTTATTTCCGCGATACTGTAGAAAGTCTCGCTCGGAATGTATCCACTGTGCGCGATCGTTCGGAGCAGTGGCTAAGAGACGGTACTGCGGAAACGTAATGCTATTGAAATGGAAGATCCACGTATTCAGCGTGGAGCTGTAGCGCATCGCACTGCGTCTGCTGCAGAAATTCAAGCTGCAGTGGGCACCACTGTGGCACAACGAAGTGTTATAAATCGCTTACTTCATGGACAGCTCCGAGCCACGTGCCCTGTAGCATGTATTCCACTGACTCCAAGCCATTGTCGTTTGCATTGCCAGTGATGACGAGCCAGAGCTCATAGGAGGAAGGAGTGGAGATTTGTTGTGTTTTTTGATGAAAGCGGGTTCTGCCTTGGTGCCAGTATGACAGTGGGTTGGTTCAGAAGAAGGGCAAGGGGAACGACTTCAACCAAACTATCTACGGCATTGACACACTGAACCTATACCTGGAGTCATGGTCTGGGAAACAATTTTTGTATGACAACAAGAGCATCCTTTCACTCGATTATATCAGAAACACTATTATACCAACCCTACTGCTATACCAGTCTGGTAATTCAACCTATAGTGCTATCATTAATGAAAAGCATTAAAGGGGAGTTTTACAACAGGATAAAGCTCACCCTTTAACTCCTGTTGTAATGCAATGTGCTCTATAGAGTATTGACATGTTTCCTTGGCCTTCGAGAGCACCAGATCTATTTCCAATGGAACACGTATGGAATATCGTTGAACGACAACTCCAGCATCATACACAGCCAGGACGGACAGACCCAGTATTCTCACAACTATAACAAGTGTGGAACTTCATACAACAAAATGACATTTTGCACCTGTATGACACAATGGATGTACGCTTGCAGTCTTCACATTTAAAATGCATTTTCCTCAGCTCAAATTAGCCTGTTATCTTGAAAATTTAATCAATTACGGAGTTGTTAACTAGACAATTGCATTGTCCAAATTTCATTACTCTGCAATGATTTTTTTCTTGGTGTCGGGATTTATTTCCCAACACTTATTTTCAAGGAGCGTGTAATGGAATTTAGAAAACTTGATTCGATAAAGATTTGTAATACTCTAATTTTAGATTATTGAGAAACAAAACTGATTGAGAAAATTGTTACATTGAAATTTAAATAATTCAAGCTGCAGAACTAGCCACACTATTTCATAATTTAAGTTTAAATACTTGTTGAAAATATTCGTTTCCCTTTAAATGGCATTGGGATATTTAAATCTGTACTAAAATTAAAATGCAGCTTTCCCAATTTATCTTTTTAACTGAGTCCTAATGTAAGTTGTGTTAATTTACTGTTGGTATTCAATCTTACCTTGGGAAATGAGGCAAGCTGTCGTGACACATTGGCTGCTTGTGGAGTTGGATGCATAAAATCAAGTGACATTTTAATAAAATCAACAACTCTATTTTACGTATCAATTTAATATCAAATCATAGCTTAAATACATGGGCGATCAACTTATATATAATTACTAAACTAGATATATATAACAACTAATTGGATCACTTAACTGACGGTTAACTCAGCATCACTAATGATCTTCCTCCATTGGGATCTCCGATCTCCTTCCAGAAACGGCAACAGCTTCAATTATTTTAACTCTAACACTAACGTGAACTCTAACCATTAGCCTGACGATGACCGACTCCTCTCTCTTCATTTGGTTTTAAATATTAATTTAGATTTGGATAAATCACGGTTTCACCATGGAAAGCGATTTTATTGTCATGCAACTGTTAAGATACATTTTTGTCAAGAGGATTAATAAGAATAGTGAATAGAACCCGTTAGAAAGTCGTTTAACATACAAATGAAATGTTTCTTTAAAATATTACAAGTAGGCAAAGATATCATCTTTAAATTCAATTTTTGTTTTCGTTTTGACATTAAAGGTGTTCATAAAACAAAAGGGAATTGTGAAAAATGTAGTCCTGAAGCCTTGTTGTATTTTTTTAATATCTTACATTTCGGATGACACCGTTTTTCATGAAAAATTGACACAATGAGATCTCTTAGCTGACGAAATCAAACGAAATGGCTTGAAGAATATCTTGAAATTATAAATCCACGGAAAAAAGAATCAAGCGCATGATTTATGATAATTATTCAAAAGTGTATATGGCATCACCGTCATTATAAATCCCTTTTCCTAACATATTATATCGATTTTCATTAAAGTGCTTTAAAGATTAAACTATCAGATAAATTGAGTATCTTATATTACTATTGAAACTCTTGAAACTTTAATGGCCACTTCCAAATCTTCAGCGATGATGTCATTTTATATCTATCTTTTTTTTTAAAACATCATACGCGTCAGTAGTAACCAAGTATTCTCATGATAGGGATGGAGCTCTATTTTAATCATGAATTTTAATCTTAAGGCCACTAAAATCTCATCTATCAGGGAGTTTGAGGCACGTGAAATCGGTCTCGGGACTTAAAAATCTCCTTGCAGTGGTTTTAAAATTAGAAAATGGAGTGTTCTCAGGTGTCGTTCTCAACCTTAATCATAGTTTTAAATTATTATGTTCATCTCTAATAGTCCTCGTGTTACTTTTAAACCTGCTATTAATTAATAATAAATCAATAGAAGCAACATTAATTCACTTTTTGTGCTTTTTAATGTTATTTCTATTGAAGAAAATGTGGAAGCAATTTTTATGATACTAGCAATATGTAAGTGTAATATAAATCTATTTCTTCATTTGTATTTTTGATACATAAAAATAAATTAAGTGAATAAGTTGATTAAAGAATTACCCTGGAGTTATTAAGAAATACTATGTCAATTAGTTGAAAATTTAATTTATAACTTCTTTATTTCGACTGTATTAAATGCAATAAATTATTTTAGTAAGCTCGAAAATGATCATCTAAAAACTATGAGCAAATACCACAATCTTAAGTAATGGAATACAATGTTTTCAGATAACAATTTGATTTTTTAAAAAAAATGAAATGCATTTTTAAAATTTTTACTATGTTAAGTAAGACGAGTTATACATATTCAATCTCTCTTGAAAAAATTGCTGCTTTTAGAATCAAAATAAGCATTAATGATGCCTGTTCTTTAACTTATATCCATTATTTATTTATTAGATAACGAAAAAATGCCCGAAGTGATTTTAAAACTATAAATTGCTTTGTACTTTTCTTAACATTTATAAAACAGAAACAATTCTCTTCCCACTTCGTCAAGAATGATTTTCCTTAAAAAGAGCCCAAAGTCGAAAAACTTCCAAGAAAACTTTAAAAGGCTAGGGAAAGAAGAAAACATTCTCAAAAAGTATTAGAAAATAAGAAGAGAAAAAAATAAGCCTTTTTTAAGACGTGTTAGTGAGGTGATTCCTTCAAATTCTTTCCGTTTAGGGTATTTTTTGGATGCAAATGAATGCTGGCGTGATTCGCTATCTTTTTTACTTTTCTCAACTATTTCTTCAGCTTGTTAAATTTTGAAATTTTGAGCGCAGTCTGAAAAATTTTAAATTCATTGGAAATGTACAGAACATGTTGAAAATTTTAGTTTCAAAATGTTTAGTTCAGGTTTACTGCGTGTGATTTTCTCTTTCTTATTAGCTTCTGCCCATCAAAAATAGTTGTTTGCACAAATAAAATATACATTATATTTTTTGAGAAGGGGGTGATTAAATTAAGATTTGATAAAATTTCTCGTGCTGTTGATGGAAGGGGAAGAGAGGAGAGACGCCCCTGACCACCCCCAGTGAGTTCTCTCTCAGATTGGGGTTGAAGCGAGCCAAATCGTAGTGTCACCTGCATAATGCTCAAAGCTATGGCTAATGACAGGCTTATAATATAGATCTTTAGCATGATGAATTTCGTGGGCCTGGATCGGGAGCTGCGAATCAGGTGACATTAACAACAACAACAACGCAAAAAAAAACTGAGAGGATTTATCTCTGAATATAAATAAATATAAGAAAAGGATGTACACATTAATAAAATGTATTCTGAGGTTTATTATACTTTTTATATCTGAATATTTATTTTGGGGACTTGTGAAAAACATCACTTTTTGCTTTGTCGAATTTATCCCTCCTCAGAATAAATGTGCCTGTTTTGATTATAATATGCTGGATTCTAGCTGTCGAATCATAACACTACAATTCATTTTGAAATAACCTTGTTTTGCTCGATAAATACTGTCATAAGCTAATGTGGTAATTAGATAATTAAGTGAAATGATAACAACTCTCGATAATCACAACTTAAGACTTCATTCCATGAACTGAATATTTCTTTAGCTTAAGGAAAGTTCCAGAACTTTCCATACCTACAATACAGTTAACTTTCGTAAATACAATTACAATTAACAATAATCAACACGAGAGAGAAAGAAAGAATTACAATTAATAATAATAAACACGAGATAGTAGAGACTAAAACCAATACAACGAAAACATAAGTTCCTTTTGGCAAGTCTCTCCCATCCGGGCTCTTGAGCAGTAGACCGTGTTTATGGCAACCGAGAAATGTGTCGACGACCAAAGTGAACTATTTTTGCTACAGTTCTCCTCCTTAGGAAGAGAAACATCGTCACGCTATAATCTAGTCGGGCTTTTCGTAAGGCTTCGGGGAATATTGTGTACCCTCTCATCTAATTGTTTCCTTAGGACAAGGTAGGGTTTTAATTTTATGACGTGGACTACATCCTTTTCATTTTGTCGTCTACTGTTCACTTCCGTGTTTTGTGCTTCATACGCTACGTCCGAAAGGAGTTGCATAATTCTCTAAGGACCGAAGGAGGTTTTCGGAGAGTTGAGTTCCATATTGATTTATGACGTTAAATAAAATGAAATCGTGTTATCATTGAAGCTTGAGATTGAAAAATGTTTGATTTTCTTATGTAATCATTTTATGTGTATTTTCTTTCGTATCGCCTTTTTTTTTTAATCCCTTCCTTTCGAGATTTTGTTTTTTGGCAACTTTCCCGTACCAATTAAGGCAACACATAAATTCAAATGAAAACTATCTTAAGATTTTAAGTCATTTTTTAAAAACATAATTCCATAAATTATACATTCTTCTACTTATGGAAAATTATGCAAATGAATATGCTTAATGATTTTATATTTGAATTAAAATTTCTGAATTTTCAAATTATCTATTACAAAATTTTGCTTATTTTATTGAGACCTCATTCATAATTTTTTTGTATCGATATAATTCATGAAAGTCAGTTTTTAATATTTTGAATACACAATTGTTTGTGACAAAAAGAACCTGCAAAAAATAACAAATGAATTACACTGGCCTCCAAAAGTTAAGGAATGACATGTTTTTCGAAGCTCACCTTGAAAAAAATGACAGTAACAGTAAAATTTATAGTTTATATAAATGATAAAAAAACGAACTTTATACAAATTAATGCAAAAACAATAGCTAACACTTTTTTTAAAAAGGAAAGAACATATATATATATATGTGAGTGAGAGAAAAATATGTATATATCAGACTTTCGTAATTACGCGTGTAACTTTTGTCGATTTACAACTTTTGTTAGCTGATTTATTGATAATAGGCATTCGGGTCTCGCAATGTCTGAGAGAAGCCGTTTTTCCGATTCGTTAAAGTGAAGGGCGCTCGGATGGATGAAAATGGGGTTGTCACAGGCTGATGCTGCTAGGCGTCTTAATGTGTCTCGTAGTGTGGTCCACCATCTCTGGAATCAATATCAAACCAAAGTATCTGTGTCCAGAAGACATGTTCCAGGTCAACCACGAGCTACAACACCTGCAGGAGTCCGTTTTATCGCTCTTTCAGCCCGAAGGAGAAACAGGATTTCTGTGCCGCAACTTGTTGCATACCACTCTGTAGCTTCAGGGAGAAGGATATCTGCTAGTATCGTGCAAAGGCGTCTTCACAATTCAGATCTCTATGTAAGGCGACCAGTTGCGTGTGTACCCCTCAACAGACGACAGATAAGGGCCGCTTATCTTGGGCAAGAGAACACGTTTTCTGGACCAGATAGTGATGGGCTTCTGCACTCTTTACAGACGAGTCCAGATTCACACTGGAGAGTGATTCAGGACGTCTGCTTAGCTGGAGAGAACATAGCACACTGTTCATATCATTAATTCAATTCATCAGTTTATCGATATCATCAATTCAACACTGTTGAAATACACAGTTACCGAGGTGGTGGAATAATGGTTTGGGAAGGTATCTCACTCGGTGGTCATACTGACCTGCATGTGTTCCAGGGAGGAACTCTGACAGGTGTGAGATATCGGGATGAGATCCTTGATCCATATGTCTGCCAGTATGCCGGAGCAGTTGGCAATGACTTCATTCTGATGGATGATAATGCACGACCTCACCGAGCTGTAATTTTTGAGGAATATCTTGAGGGTCTTGGTTTGGAGCGAATGGAATGGTCAGTTCGATCTCCAGACTTAAATCTGATACAGTATCTTCGAGACTATCTTGGTAGATAGGTTGCTGCTTTAAGTCCTGTCTTTATGAGAGCTGGAATAAACCTTACTCCGTGTCTGGTCTTCGCTTCCCATTTCGGTAACCGACAACTTAATTGACAGCTTGGAAATTTGATGCCACCTATGCATTCAAGCTAGGGATAGTTAAAACCCTATTTTAAAACATATTTTTGTTATCTTTCAATGACATTTTACTACATAAAACTGTGATTATTTTTTCCAATAATGGACTTTTCCAGCAAGGTTGTATTTTTTGTTGTTAAGCCATTTTTGAATTTTTGTTATGTAAACTTCTATCTTGTAGTCAGTACATAACTGTTTTGTGCCCATGTCATCCAAATTTGATGTTTCTATACTCATTCATTTGGAAATAAGGTGCAAAAAACCGGTTGTTCCTTAACTTTTGGAGGCCAGTGTAGATTCATCCGAACGAGAGAGAAGAAATATGAGAAGAGTGTTTGAACCTCAAATTATAAGACAAAGGATGCTCAAGATCAAGAAATTAAGAAAGAGGCTAGGTTGATAGAACTGAAGCTCAACGAAGCTTTTATTAAGAACTGGAAAATATTATTTAACTTTAGACGGTCTATGTCCATTCCATAGCTGTTGTAGTGGGGAGTGTTCTTGTCATTTTCCAACACATAGTAGAGACAAAAATTTTGCAGAAGTTCTAAAGAAAAATTATTTTATTGAACAATCAAAAATTTAAGCTATCTGCCCATCGAAATAGTCTCTTTTTGCATTCATTCACATTTTTAGGTGTAAATGCAATTAGTGCAATAAAAAATACATCTGGAATCTTTTTTAGAAAACTGCTTTATTGCATTCTCTATAATTGTTTCACAAGTTCTGATATGTTGTCCCATAAATTTCATTTTAGCCATAGAAATAGACAAGAATCAACAAATTAGTATTAGGCAAGTAGGGTAGATGTACAAGTGTAGAAACAATATGTTTGCAACGGTATATATATATATATATATATATATATATATATGCAAGGTACTTTTTTTACAATGATGATCGTTGTATGGGGGCATTATCATGAGGCAAAATCCAATTCTTTTCAGTCCATTTTTTTAGGATAATTCCTTCTAACAGCATCTCGTATGTTGCCAGGAATTTTCCCGTAAAGTCCTTTATTTACTATCTTGCCTTTGGGGGTGAACAATTTGGTGAATGTACTCAGAGTTTTCATCAGTTGCATCATTTTGGCCAGGTCCTGTGAGGATCTTCAACACGCATGACCTTGATGAAGTCTCTTGTGTGTGTGTGTGTGATACTTGAAGACTTGTCTTTTTTATTGGTTCATTCCCATGTCTCTTTGGGGCCGCAGTAGCCCAGTCGTCAAGGTATCGGATCGTGGCTGGCATGTCATGAGTTCGAGCCCAGTACCACAAAAGTCCTACCGTGTAGGAGAGCGATGTATGTTATATCTCTCGAGATCTCAAACGCCCTCCCGTGGGTGTGGTGTGGTAGTTAGGAGAGGGAAGCCAGATCAGGTGCCGTCCTCGTCATTTGATCATGGATCAAAATTACGAGGTCTGTCGCCAAAAGAAATCGTGTAACTGAACAGTGCGACGTTAATATTCTCTCACTCACATGTCTCATTCAACATCTGAAGAGTCTCAAAATGTATTGTTTACATGTTCGCAAATCAAAATTTTAAAACCTGTCAATAGAAAATAAAATATCTAAATGAAAACACTTTCTGTATTCAGTAACTGACTAAATAAATAATGGATTAATTTCCCACCTCCTCCACTAATGATTACAAGGTCCAACACAAAATGATTTTGGCCTGCGATCATTGCTGTCTCGAAAAAGCTCTTCCACTTCAACTGGAACAACTCAACTCTCCTTTTGAAATGAAAATCAAATTGGCGGAACTTTCTTTCTGGGAAACTAGCAATGTGCTGCCTTTCAATGACTTCACTCAAAATCTTATTAAAAATGCTCTATGGAATTAGTAAATAATTTCATTTAATTAAATTCCTGTGATATTTTTCAGATTGACTCTCTTGTGTTGCGTCGATTAATTGATTAACTTAAGAATTATAATAGTAATGCAATTTCGATCCAGTGAATGATTCTTTCGGGGGGGGGGGCGAAAAAATGAGTTCACAGAAAACGGTGAGTAATGCATGCTTCTTTTTCATTGCTCATTACTTTTGAATGATGTTTGTGAAAATTGCAGCACCATCTAATAGTCAGTTCTGAGAGCTTTCTATGTCTATCTTATACACAGGGTACTCCAAAAGTTCGCCTAATTTGAAAAAAAAAGTCTTACAATTGAAGAAAAGATAACAAAGAAGTGTGGTTAGTGCAAAAAAGTGATCACAAGAAAGTTGGATTTTTTTTGTGGCAAAGACATTTTTAGTTAAAATTATCACTGGTAGAGGGCGCTGACAAATTGAAACACAATGTACTGGATGAAAACAAGAGAAGTACTAAAAATAATGAGTTGAATGCTGTGTGTTACCATAAGAAAAAAAGAGATATCAATCATTGGGGCCAAGTAATTATAATAAATAAATATAAAATAAAATTCTGCTTTCATGATAAAAACATCAACGGTTTTCAGGATTTCACGGAAAATTTTCAACTATCGATTATATATATATATATAACTTGTATTCTTAATGCATACATTTAAAATATATTTCTCAAAAAAAAAAAAAGAACCGCAGGAAAGAATAGCAATTTTTTACGTATCACCCAATGTCTAACACTAGATTGGCCAAGGAAGTAATTTTGACTGCTTTTTAATTTCCATTAGAAAAGCAATTACATACATTATGACACATTTTCTCAGACATTTTTAGAATATATTTTTTTTCGAAAGTGAAATAATTTTATTGTTAATATTTTCTAATAACTTGTTATATAACTGTAAATAATATAAAAAAATATTAAAAATTAATTTTAGGTAAATTTTTTTACACTTTAGTTTTTCTTACACAATGCAGTCATTTTGACTGCTTTTGGGCAATATAGGTATAAACAAAATTTCAGTATTTCTAGTGTTAAGCAATAACAAGATTTGACTAAGAAAAAAGAACATATTTTATATTAAACTTAACTTAACGGCAAAGCTTTTTTTCTTGTCATCATACGGCATGTTGACCTAACATGACAATAAAAATGAAAAAAATACCCCCGCCCCCCTGAAAAAAATATTTACTTTCAAGAGAAAAAAAATCTGGTGATAAGACTTAGAACATAAGAAGAAAATTTATTTTAACTTAAACTTTCTGCCAAAATCTTTTTTCTTGTAATTATTTAACATGTTTGTCGAACAAGGCGGAACATGTGCTATAAATTTTAGAGAAAAGCCATGAATCAAGAGAGAAAAAAAAAACGAAATGTAAAAAGAGTTGATCAATTGCACTTTTTCTGAACAAGGTAAAGGGGATGTAACAAAAGGGCACCTTGAAAATTCCTTCTTACGTCAATCACTGAACGTTTTATTGAAATTCTTAAGAGAGGCTTTCTTATTGCTAGAGTCTCTTTATACCACTTTTTTAAAATTTTATTTTATTCAAAGTGTACTTATTAGTGAGAGATCAACATATTATATTGCAATTTACAAGATAGTTGAGTTTCTAGAAGATATATGAATGTATTCTTTTACAAAATGGAAGGAAAGGTATGGCGGATTACAAGGAGAAATTGTTTATAAATACGAGGAATATTTTTTAAATTTTATTTTATGTTTAAGTAAAACGAATAATGTAATAATTATTTTTTCTGTGTTGACAGAAAATGGAATTATTTTTTTATTGTTTAATAACTCATCTAGTTAAAAAGTCTGGATCCTACCTTTGACACAAAAATTTCTTTAAGTACCAAAAATACAAACAACAAAACGCAGGCGGAGAAAAAATAAAATTAGTAACATTGCAAAATTGATTGTCTGTGAAAACTTCTATGTGTACAGTAAAATAACTATTAACTATGTTTTCCTCTTTTTCATCCAGGGTTCATCAAAGTTGCAAAAAAAAAAAAAAATACCAAAAATTATTTTTATATAAAATTTTTTCCACTTCGCTTACTTTTCTCCAGATTGTAACAATTGTCTTTCCACTTCGTTCAAATCATTTTTCCTAATGATGAAAGGTAAAAGTTCTTTTTTTATTCAGCAAGATAGTATATTTAAAAAAGAAAAACTCTCAAATATTATAAAAAAAAAAAAAAAAAAATGAAACTTCTTGTCAAAAGATTCTCCGGAATTCTTTTGTCCCTAAGTATTTTTCGTGGCATGTGAAAGAATTCCAACTAACCTCTTCGCTTTCTGCTTTCAATTATTTTTTTTTATTTAGTAAAAGTTCTTAAAGGACAATTTTCTGAAATTCTAGTGTTTCTGAAGTGCACTGGAAGCTTAAAGCTCAACGACATTTTTTTGCATTGAATGAATATTTAAAATTCTGATTTCTCACTGCAATAAAATTCCAAACTTACTCTAATAAAAGATTTTATATTTTAATAATCATCCTTGACTTCTTTTTATTTTATACGCAAGAAAATATGCTGATTGGGCTTATATTATTTATATGATGTCAATGAAGGTTAAATAATCTATTTACTTTGCTTATATATATATTCGAGTATTTGCTTGATTATATTTGTGTGAGGTATTTTAAATATATTTAAATATATATATATATATATACTAGCTGCATGGCCCGGCGTTGCACGGGCTTTTACCGAGGGTATAACTTAATCCATATGTTAATTTCCTCCTTTCTTTCTGATGCCAGATTTTTTGCGTGGGTGTGACGCTTACGATATGAGTACATGGCTCGTGAGTGCGTGTCATGGCTTTCTCGTTTAACATTTTCAAATTACGAAATTTCACTACTATTTTAAATTTTGAAGTAAAATTGTGGATTTTTTTAAATGTTCCACACCAATATTGATTCATTTTAGAAAGAAATCATAAAATATGCAAAATATCATTATTTTGTTAAAGAAAAGTTTTTTTTAAATTCTTAAAAAAAAGGATAGTTTTCGGCATTTTATTTTTTAAATTACTGATTCTAGATGATCAATGAACTTTTTAAAAATCATATTCATTTAAATGCCTCAATATTCATTCATTTTAGAAGGAATCATAAAGTAGGCAAAGTATTATTGTTTTGAAGGGAAAAAAATTCGAATCGTGACGAAATAAATGATGTTTGGTATTTGTAAATTTATTAAATCACTGATTTCAAAAGAGAAAAGTATGAACTTTTTTAGTTTAGATGGTTTACTTATCATAATTATAAGAAATCCATACATAACGATTGAAAAATTTCGTTTAATGATTTACAGGAAACAATACTACTTTATTTTTAAAAAAATATTTATTTAAAGCAATACATTTAAATGTATTGCAAATAAACTTATTTAAAATAATGATAACGAAGTAAAAACGCGATTAAATTTTTCACAAATATAATTAATGCAAAAATTCTTACCGTTACCTATTGAAACGACTGTTTATTTCTTTATTGCGTTGTTTTTGAGTGTTAGATTAAAAAAAAGGTAAAAAGCTTTTATTTACACATTTACAGTATAAAATTCAAAAAGAAAATATTACTATGTGATAAAACTATATTTCAGAATATTTCCTTATATTTTTTTTTGATATATTTTTCTTATATTCCACTGTTCTTCAATAAATCAATCTTTAAGAATAAAAAAAAAACTATCGGTTGTGATGCGTTATATGAATGAGCGTCTCGCCGCAAATAGCAATCTTATGAAGGAATTCCCCTTTTTCTGTATCAGTGAAAGACTCAAAGCTATCTCAACCTTTCCCGTCTTCCAAACAGAAAGCTAACGCAAAGTGAATGACCTCGACGCAATTTAGAATTTTTTTAAAGTTTTCATTTTTTTTGAGGGCTTAACTTTCACGTTAAAGTTTTGAAATTTCACACATTATTTGCAAAATCAAAGTACTTTTAAATAAAAAATGTACAAAAAAAATCTGTTTAAGTTACTTCTCGCAAAAACGGTATTTTACGAAAATCACAAAAAAAATTTAAAATCCGTAATTTTTAAGCAAGTTTTTCAATCTTCACACAGAAGTTGGACAACATTATTCTACAAACGTAAAAAAAGTTTCGTACAATGAGTTTAATAAATTCTGAAGGTATTTAATGTTTAGTTAAAATTTTGAGTATTTTTTAAAAAATCATAGAAAAAAGTTTTCAGCATTTTATTTTTTAAATGACTGATTCAAAAAGAAAAACGCTTTAACTTATTTAACACAAAATATCATTTTAATAACACGAAAATAAATTCATACGCAACGATTTAGAAAAAGATTTTCATAAAAACGCATCGGTCTTAACTCGATTTTAAAAAAAATCTTAAAAAATAGAAAATATTATTATTTTGCAAAAGAAATTATACTGTGTCAAGGCGAAAGAAATGATCTTTCCGATTCTGTAATTATTTTTTGTCTGATTTAAAAAACAAAAATCAGGTGGCTGTTTAAATAACGTCGAGAATACCGAAAAATTTCACTCTCTGTTCATTCACTACGCTAGGCGGGAAAAATAACGCGCAGGGTTAAGACAATTAAGCGCTTTAAGGTTTTTAATTAATATCTTTTTAACTAATTACAATAACGGTATGAAAAATAGTTTACGTCCTATTCTCTGACCTACTGAATATACGCACAAAATTTCATAAGAATCGGCCACACCGTTTCGGAGGAGTTTGGTTACAAACACTGTGACACGAGATTTATATATATATATATAAACCCAACATTTTTTATATAATTAGGCTAAATAAATCCTGTCGTGACCTACACAATTCAGACACGCGTTCTGAGAGAACACACGAAATAGTTTTTAGTTAAATAACTGTGGGCAAAAGTTTAGAGCAATTGTTGTGTGATATCGAAAAATTTGGAATAACTATGAATGCTCAAATAAGGATTGTTGAAGTAATACAAAAAATATTATTTTTTTTAAAGTAAAAAAAAAATTGTTTTCATAAAAACAATAATTTAAAAGCTTCTGTAATGTAAAACCAGAATAATAGCAAAAATTTAATAGAGTAATGAAATCAGGAGTCAAATACATACATGTAAAAGTCATCTATTCTACATATTAAGCATAGCGCATAAAACAAAAGAACAAAAGAAAGAAATACAAAATGTTCTTCTTACTCATATACAATGGGTATTAAACCACAAGTAAGTTTTTATTGAAAATTTCTTATACTTCTCAATCCTCTTACACATTAATATTTGGTAAGGCTCCGCACATAAATTTCATATTCTTCACATTCTTTGAATTTCACATTTATAATTTACATTTAAAAATATAATGCAAATTAATTACATATATACATACTATATTAGAACTATCTTGGAATGGATTTTTACTTCATTTTTGTCCTAAACCCTCTGAGGTCTAGTACTATCCTTAGTTATTTGTAATTAAATATTTAAATAGTGCAGTTAAATAATATTGTAATCTTAATCTGAAATAGTTCTACGTTGTCAAATTTTATAGTGAGCTGATGCAATACTGCAAGTGTTATTGAGAACTATTCTAGAAATCCACATTACAATATTCTGAGGGCTTTATGCTGAAATGAGAACACCTTTTTTCATACTACGGTTCCCTCACATATTTTTATACTATCGCTACTGTCTCCTTATGATTGGTGAAAGTCGTCTTGCATCTGCATCATGTCCATGAAAAAGCTTGAAGTCATCGCATCGTTCATAAGCGAATGTGTGTTCTTCATGTCATTCTGAATCTTTCCATATACCGTTACTATCTATCACACATTAATCCAGTGCTTCTCAAACTTCCAATATTTGCAACCCAATTTTCTCAATCATAAATTTCTTCGCCCCCCCTTACAATAACAATGAATTGAAACTCATAACAATAATCTTTGAAACTAAGGCTACAATACGACTTTAACTAAACACCATAAAATGATCAAGATAAGTATTAAATAGTGTGTGTGTTACTTTAAAGTAATAGATATTTTAAATAAATTACTTTTAAATAATAATTTAAGAAAATTCTTTTATTTTCGACTTTTTAATATGATTGTGCCCCCCATAGGGTTATTCCGCCCTCCTACTTGGGCGTGCCCCACAGTTTGAAAATTGCTGCGTTAATTCATAGGCGTTTATGTATTTATATATTCATACGTGCATATGTATATATGTTTTGGGCAACAGAAATTTAAAAATAAAAGTATGGAGAGTTAAATGTGAAGTCTCTCTCATGGCACTCCTTTCGAGAATTATTCATCTTCACAAATTAGGTTACGTTCCCTTACTTACTGCATAAAAAAAAATGTTCACTGTAATTTAAATTTACTTCAAAGTTTTAATTTATACTTGTCATTATTCATTACAGTTGTTCAACAACATGAAAGAAATGTTGATGAAAGAAGAAAATTTATCTTGGCAACATTAAAGAAGAAAAAAAGATTCAGTTAAAAAATTCTGATTAATTGGTATCTTCGGGACAAGACAATTGTTTAATGTAACAGAAAAGGGGCGTTTTGATAAATTTCCTGGGACGTTTTATCCATAAATACTCTACAAACATCTTTTCACCATGGTATTTAATCATGATAAAACTTGGATCAAAATAAAAATAAACACATTTATTTTCTTTCAATCTAAATTATTACCGAGTTAAGAGTTAAGTGAATTATATTTTGTGTAAAAAAACATATGAACACCGTTCTCTTTATGTATTTTTGTAACATTTTAAATATATTTTTTCTTATTAGTGTCTAAAAATTTTTGCTGTGGATGTGTGTGGGTGCACCGAAATAAGAGACATTTTAATAAAATCAAACATTATTAATTTTATTACGACGAACACATCACTATCAAAATTTAACATAAGTGAAGGGATTTAGCGTAATTACTAATTTAAATTCAGATAATACATGATTCAATATACGTAAAGCCCTTGCAGACAAATCGTCCTTTTCATGTCCGGTTCCTTTTCTTGAACCAATGTAGCTTCGACGTTTATAATTGTGTAGATTTAGCATAACAACAATTTCTGACCCCTCTCCGACTTCCAATTTCACTTGGCTTTCAATAGCAAATCTCATTAACGTAAATCATGGTTCCTCCATATACAGTAATTTTATAATCCTACAACGTGATCGATAGAATTTTCACTAGAGGATCTATTAGAATCGCTAATAGAATACTTTATAATTGAGAGTTATATAATTATATTAACTATATTAACGTATCACTATAATGGAACACGACTGACTGAAATTCTGAACCTCGGTCAAAGAACGAGATGATACCTCAGCTGACGCCCTCTTTTAACTACCACACCATTGGAAAGGGAAGACATTGAGCCTACATATATTTAGCACGCATCAGGCCCGTCTAAAAGGTGTGTGTTCAGGCGCAAAATGCAGGATTTTTTCTTCTAAACCTTATTCCTCAGAATATTAGATAGATCAGAAAGGACAATTTGATGAATTACAATTCATCACAATGATTCAAATCTTCATTAAACAATGGAAAAATCCCCACACATAATATTTTTGCTTTCAATATATGAAAACTATGAGAGAAAATATTAAATTTCTCCATTTTGCTTTAATGTTCTAAGTTTAGTTTTATCCTGGTTTTATAATGATTTCATTGCTTCCTAAAAATGCAAGAAAAGCAAAATCATTTTACCATCAGGCATATTTTGTCAGGATCTCCCCTTTACATAGAACAGTTAATTCTAATTGGCTGAGTAGACAAGTTCTGTATCTGAAGAGAATTTTGTCTAAAACAGTGAAAGTTCGTTTCTTTTCATAAAAACATTTAATAATAAACGGTTGTACATAAAAAGCCATTCAGACAGAGTCATCCACAGAACCATTAAAAATATTTAAATTCATTGTGCCGCCCATCTGGTATTGTTGGTAGCGACGCTAATTGCTGTATCGTAAGGTTTCGATTCAAATTCCAAAAAAGGCATGGATGTTCGTTAATGTATAGTGCTTTCGTGACGTGGAGGTACTCTGAATAGCCTTGGAGCCACAAGCACTTTCGTGATGTTGGTGGAAGGAGAAGAGAGGTGAAAGACCCTGATTAAACCTAGGGTGTTCTTCTTTAAAAGCGGAAAAATCATACTGTCACTTGTGTGGTGCTTGAAGCTACGGCTAACGACAGGCATCACTTAGCCTTTTGCCTTGATGAATTTCGTGGGACTCGACCTGACACCGTCAGCCAGGTAGCTTTAGTAACAACAACAAATCCATTGTAAGACACCACATTGTTCTATATGAATGTTATTGATCAAAAGAAGAAAATAATTGGCTTTGAGTTTTTTTCCAAATATATTCACTCTAAATATTTCTTTTCCTTTCACATTACTTAAAATTTCAGGGAAAAACTAAAAATTTACAATTTTAAAAGAAACAAATCAGCGTACAACTTAACAAGGAGGAGCATTTTCTTTAAAGAAAAAAACTCTTTGTAATTAAAAATTATTTTTTTTATAAAAAAAAAAATCTATCAAGGAACAGCGTTTTGTGTAACCCCATTCAACTTTACCCATCATTCTCTCTTTTGACGCTGTCAAAGTCCTTTTAATGAGTCCTAATTAGGATTTTAATTAGGAACATGAAGTTAGTGTATGTTCTGGGAGTAAAAGAACCTTGGGGCATAGAGGTTTGTGCTCCAAATTCAATGATTAATGACTCTCATGATCTCCAAAGAGATTACACCTACAAATTAAGGCTTAAACTTTGATGCATCAACATGAGAAAAGTTTTTACACTCTGTTTATGTCTTGCAAATATTGCATGCATTTCTCTAATTATATTTACTCGAATAATTTTAAAGCATTGAACTTACTGATTGTTATGAAAGTTTTAAAAAGGTCTTATTAATGTGTTTAAAAATGATTGATTGACATTATGCTGCTTGGATTCTAGATATTTAATTGAAAATGTGTTTATTGAATACAATTTGCCTTATGAGGAATTAAATGAAATATGTAATTTTAGGAAAACTAGATTTTTTTAAGTACTTTAGGTACGTTGTATCTAAATTGATAGACTATTTATAACTTATACGTAGTTAATAATTGCTTTACTTATATAAGAAAAATACTTGCCCTTCATTAAATGGAAGGAATTATGCAATAATCAATCTTGATTTTTTCCCTTGATATTTTTCTTATTATTTCCTCGAAATATAAGTATTCTCTTTCAAAATAAGACCTGTGAACCCGGCAGCCGAGTAGTTATAGTTTCGAACTTGTGGCTGCCTCATTTCTTTCGAATCGAGTCTTGGTGCTACCTTGGACAAGGTTTCTTGATTTCCCGGTACATTTCTACTTCCGGGAAATCTTGGGAACTTGAAAAGACTCGGTACCCTCAAAATGACAAAACTCGTTTTTTTAATTTTTATTTAATCTTATTCTTTGCATTATTATTTTTTTGTTAATGTATCACTTTTATATGTCGAAAAATTAGAAGTTGAAAAAAACTTCATTTAAAAATGTAAATTAACAAATTAGGCAATTCGACCACGTCACCTTTTTTAAAAAAAAGCTATAAACAGCTTAATAAAAAAATCTATTTTAAAAAATGAAACTATAAAAAAAATGGTACATTGTATAAAGCAGTATATATTACCGAGGCATTTTAATAATGCAAATTTTTACTTTGTAAAATGTGTGCATGTAAATTTTTGATTTAAGGCCTTTTATATCAATAATTTCATAATTTCATTTCTTATTCCTTATATATTTTTCATACAAATAAAATACTTCAATATTATATGAAGAAAAAAAATAAAATTTCTGTCATAACAAAAAAAATTAACATTTTTCTTGAACTTTCTTGTGTAATTAATACTTTCTAAAAATTAATCATTTATAAAAATGTATGGGTTGAAATAATACGAAATATAAATGTTTTAATTTCATTTGCATTTCAACACTAATGCCCGATAACGCATCTAATTTTAAAGGCACAGCTTTTCAGAATTAAATTGTTTCATAAAATTAGCATACATTGTTCATAAAATTAACATTTTTAACAAAAATGAGACCCTAGTAAATTATTTTTCTTCAGAAGCTATCCACAGTGGAATTTTATCCATCTTTGTTGTTCTAATTTCGGGGGGCTTTTTGTGGAAGGCAGGGGTAAAATCATTCAAACACCATCTCGACAGAACTCTGTTAATAGTAAAATAACTTTCATAGAATTCAAGACGAAAGTAATTCAAACTGAAGGTATCCGTCCTTTAGCTCCATTGTCAGATAATGTTAATGAATATGAAGTTTTAACTCATGGACACTTTATAATTTGTCGACCTATCAGTGCAATACCTGAGCCGGAAATTTTAGATATTTCAGATAATCGGCTATCTTAGAGGCAATATACAACAAAATGTGTACAATCTATTTGGAAACGCTGGAAAAATGATTATCTTAATCATTTAAAACAGAGAAATCAGTGGCAGTTAAAAAAATAATGCCATCGTCTGATGTTAAGTGATATTAAAGGAACATGATTTAACTCCCTGGAAATGGGCAATGGCGAGATTTTGGAGGTTATTTATGGAAATGACGGTAAGGTCAGAGTCGTTAAACTGAAATCTGCCACTGAGTTTTCCTATGTTCTAGCTTAAAAATCTGTCTCTTGCCATTAAAAGATAATTTTGGGAATAAAATTGTAATGTGTAATGTATATTATATTCTTAGAATATTTTTCTTTTTATTTTGAATATTGCATTTTTCTTATTTTAGAATACTGTGTTTAATTGTAATTAATTCGTTTATATACATGTAAACTTTATTTAGCAAATTGTATTTTGAATTATATTTTGAAATATTGTATATTTCAACACCGGGTGGAATGTTACGTCATCTGCGCTCTGTAGCGCCATGTGTAAAAATTTGATTAAAACAGGTTTAGCGTTGAGAAAGCTTGTTTTTTTATCATACCAGATCACAGTTAACAAATTACGACGAATCAGCTATTGAGCGATAAATATTAACACTAGAAAGACTGAAATTTAGTATATACCTATACTACCCAAAAGCTGTCAAGATGACTGCATTGTGAAAGAAAAACTGTGTAAAGAAATTTATTTAAAATTAACTTTTAACATTTTTTTGTATTGTTTACAGTCATATAACAAGTTATTAGTAAATATTAACAATACAAAAATTTACTTCACTTGGGAAAAAATATATTTTAAAAATGTCTGAGAAAATTTTTTCTGATGGAAATTAAGTGCTTCGGTATCCAATGTCTAGGCATCGGATCGGGCTAGATGTCATGAGTTCGATCTACACTAAGACCCGCCGTGTAGGGCAGCGATGCACGTTAATTCTGTCGAGAGCTCAAAGTCCTCCGTTGGTGGTAGTTAGGAAAGGGGTGCAGCTCAGGTGTCGGCGCCTCACTTGACATGGTTAAAATTAGAGGACCGTCCCAAAAGCCTCGTGTGGCTGAGCAGTGGACATTAATATCATACTCATTCTAATGAAAAAAAAGCAGTCAAAATGACTTCCTTGGGCAATCTAGTGTTTATAAATACTTGAACATTTATTTGCATTTAGAGTAACGATCACGTAAGTTTAAAATATGAATTCTTGTATAAAGATATTTTATTTCTATAACTGATTTCTTGCTTTTAAAACTGCTATATTTTTGTTACTTAAAAATTACTAAATTATAATGTAAGAATCCCACAAAAGTTTGGCTAAAAATATAGAAAATAAGAAAAGTTATGAGATATATTTTTAAAAGTATTCTCCACCAAACAGTTTGGGGGTTCATTCCTTTCTTCAAACTGCTGATTCAATTAAATAGGAAATGCACACCACTACGAAGTGTTGGAGCAATTACACGGCAAAAAAGGGTACTGATATTTGAGTATAACTTAATTCACTTACTCTTGGAACACTTTAGCAGTCAACGGTCTTATTCAACATAATTGTGTTATTCGTTGTACGACCTCCAATCGTTAATATTAATCTTTATCTTATTTTGACTAAATCATCAATTAGTAATCTTTGATCATTCAGAAATTTTTCGTCAACTAACTCTCGACTACTTTCCCCTAACTTCTTGTATCTAAAAGTCAATGCTTAAATAAACACCTCATTTGAATAAATCGAGTCTCTTTGGGAGAAAGTTTTCAATATTTAAAAAGAAATAAATTTACCCCAAGGGGATTAGTGGCAGATTCGCGGGTATACTCGTTATAACGAAATACTTTTAGTTAGCGAAGTGACGCTTGACAGACAGACAAGATATAAAATAGGATTCTTTCTTATGACAAATTGCAAACATTCTCTTCTACCCTATGTTTCCTTTAACACTCTTCCCCCGCTGTTGGGAGACAATTCTCGTTCCAAGGAATTTGGGGTAAACGCTCGTAAATTGCAGCTGTTCTGTCAGCTAAAATTTATATTAGAGATCGAAATCCACAATCCAGTCAAAATTAACTGCTTTAGATTATTTCAGCTTATTATTTATTTCTTTTTATTAAGCTCAATATCAAACTAAAAATGTCTTAAATGCTAAAGCTTCGAATCGTACCATCAATCACCTTCTTTTGGCAAGCATTGTAACCAAAACTATGTCATATTGTGTGTTTAGATGCTTAATAAATTGATGTTTTAATTCCAATGTAAATAAAGCGTAAAAAAAAGTTTTCCCCCTCTTATACACTAAAGTTATTAAATAGATCATATTTTTCGTAAAACTGCATAATTTCAGAAACATTTGTTTAAGGTTTTACAAAATTTATTTTCAAATTATTGTAAATAGAACATTTATTTACCATATATCAATGTCATATTTATACCAACAAATCATTTGAAAGCCATATATCCTGTGTGGCTAAGAAATATTAAACTTATCAAAAGAAGTGTTGCATTATACGATTTATATACTGCTTTTTTCAATACACAACTCAAAAGGTTTCCCATACATGTGTTTCTAAATCACTTAAAAATGTAAATTTGTAACTTTAAAAGTTTAGTAAATCAAATTTCGTAAGCAAAAAATGTAATTAATATATTTTCTGAATATTTTCGAAGAATTAAATACTAATATATTAATTCATGAAATTTATAATAATATGGATTATAAATAATAATACAGTATATTTTTATGTTATTTTATTTGCAATGCTACTGTATACTTTCTAACCGAAAAAAATGTTTTATAACCGAGTCTCTCTTTTATTAAAAAATATATTTCCCGCTACTGTATATATCTATACATATCTAAAAAAGTCAATTAAGGTTAGATAAATCAAAGAAATATGGAACAATATGTTAAGGTGTTAGATATCTAACATCTAATACCAAATCCTCATATATATAATCTACAATACATATATTTTGTTTTGGCATTTTGTAATTTTTTTACTGGTATAATTTTTCTAATAGTTCGAAAACATTTTTATGTTTTACCACTAGATATTTATAAATAACTACTATTGCTATCAGATTATAATTTTTCTATCTCTATAAATCATTATGATACTAATAGAGCATTCTGCTCTTAACCTCAAAATGTTTTGTAAAATACCCTTTGCAAAGAATTTGAATTGATCTATCTAAGGCTTTAGATGAATTTTAAACCTTCTTCAAATTTTTTCTTCTTTGCTGCAGCTTATGACTGATTTTTTTAAAACCTTGTGCTGTAAATTGTGTAATTTCCAGTAATTTGCGTTATGTGAGGGGGAAATAATTTTTAGAGAAGCTCTTGATTATCGAATAAAAAGTCATATAAATCGTGTTTTTCTTTTCTTTTCATCCATTTCACTATTTATCTGGTGGGCGTCAAAAAATACCCAAAGTTGTTTTCAAACAAAACTTTTTCCCGTTTCACCTACCATCCATAAAACGGAATACATTCTCCATAAGCTTCCTTTAAAAAATGCTTTTCCAAATGAGAAAAAGGGAAATTTCCACTTTCAAGAAAAATTTAAAAAGTAAATACGAAGACACTTTACCTAAAAAAAATATAAGGAAAACGAAAGGAAAGAATGACTTTTTTACCACAAGAAATTTTTTACCCAAAAGGATTCCCTCGATTTCTTTTCGTTTGAGACATTTTAGATGCAACTGAAAAAGCACATTCGCGGTTGCCATTTTCTTATTTTTACTTAACTTTACGGGACTTCTTTTTGCGTTTCGTAGATATTTTCTCTGGAAACAAGTATTCTAAATTTTTTTTATCTGAAATGTAGTTAAAATCAGAATGCACAAAAGTGACTCAAACTGTGAATTAAAGTTGTGTATTTTTTTGTTCTCTCCTCCTTTTTATACACACACAACACACATATATGTATCAAATTATGATTTTAGAAAAAATTACTTTTTTAAAAATTTTATTTATTTTTATATTTTTTAAATCATATAATCTTAGTGTCCCTAAGATAATGGTAGTATGTTTACAATTCTTAATTTAAAATTTCAATTATTTTCATACTTTTATTAAGTGCTACTTTTCAGCCATTGCTTTGCTTTGAATATGTATTTGGGTCCAGAATCTGGCAATAACTTGTTTATTGTACTTAGATTTAGCGCGGGCTCTGTATTTCTGTTTGCAATTTTTAAGTAAGTTACCTTTTTCTCATAATGGATATAGATTTACTATCCATTATTTTCAATAGGTTTTTGCTCAGTATTATTAACAGAAAGGGGGAAGGTTGGCAGGCTACAAAACATGTTTAACCCCACTTTTATATTAATTTTTTTTATATATAAGATGTCCTAAGTCAGCAATGTTGATAATACTTAGCATCCATTCTTTTATTTTTTTATATTTAACTCTTTTTTAATTTTTGATATTTGCTTTTAAATTCTGTTGTCTGGTTACCTTGCAATTTCAATTATTTTCAGTTTTAATCTTGTTTATTCATCTCTCGTATATATATATATGCATTTGGTAACAATGTTTTTATTCCAAAAATACACATTTCACTTAAAACTTTTTAATAAGAAATTATAAAATGACTTAAGTTTTTTTTAAAGAAAGTTTAATTATTAAATTAAAAAATTATCATGAGATTTCAATACCATATTTCATGGTATTAATGACGAATGTATATGATTCTTACTGTCTTTTCACAGAATAGCAGTTTGTTGTTGATAATTTCAAGTTCAATAACTTTATTATAAAACAACAAAAACTTAGTATGGGAAAATGGTGACGGCGGAACCAATTCCGAAATTTTGAAATATGATACTGATAGTTAGAGTAATTACAGGTTTATGAATGTATTTGAAAGAGATTTTAATGCTGTTCAAATAAATTAATTATTACCTTCTTATTACTTCTCATTAACAGTTTTAAAAATCTCTTAATTATAGGATATTGATGAGACTTTTACAAGATTTTTTATTATTTTTTCTCAAAAACGTGTAGAGAATTGGGGATGCGGTTTGGATTCGATGACAACATTTTTGAAGTGAAAACTTTTTTAGGGGCGTTGGGCACTTTTTGGAAGGGGAAAATCTTATGGGTCCGCGTCACCGACATGCTCTGACTGGCGCACGCGCAGTGTGCTGTTCGCCTTAGACACTTTTTGGATGGGTGAAATCTCGTGCGTTCGCGTCACTGACATGCTTATAGCAGAATATCTATAGCTATACAGCTGACGTATACGGCTGTGTATATCTTACAAGTGAAAATGAATGGATTTAGTGAAAAGTTCAATGTGTGTATTAGGTGCATTGCTCGTTGCGATTCCGAGAATTGGCAATACATATTAATGGTTGCCTTTTATATTTCGCCTGAAAAATCTATGAAGCAGATACAACAATTTTTATTCGAAAATTTAATGATTTATACAAAAGAAGGTCCTGAAATACTCGAAAAATGATTTGGCGAAAAATATGATAATGTACGGATGATTTTAAGTGGAGACTTCAATATGAACTTTGCAGATGATAAAAATCTACCACTAATTGAATTTCTAAATGAAACAGTTAATTTAAATATGTCCAATGATTGAAAACTTAGTACTACAAAATATAAAACGACGATCGATGTGGTTTAACGTGATACTTAGATAAATTTGAATCAAACATTTCTCTTTCTTACTTTAGTTACCATAAGCCTATTGTACCTTTTTTAGAACAAAATGAAATAATTGAAAGTACAAAAAGTCTAAGTATTGTTGAAATTAATGATGATAATGACGCAAGCAATTAAAATAATGTTAAAAATCAAGTACATTGAAATTTAAGTAAATACAATACTATCCATAAATATCATGATTGTACATTAATTGTTATTTCAATTGAATTGCAATTATATTTTGTCATGATATAAATACAATTCAATTTTGCCCATAATATATTCGAATAATGTAACATCATATAAACATGCATTTAGTTGTTGCTCGGAGTGTCAATAGATGTGAAAACCAGATTGATGTTGATTATTTTAATTCAAACATTATGAAATTTCAAATTTTAATACTAAAAGTTCTAAGTTTTCACTTCTATCGGCAGTCTCTACAATTGCCTGTTTTTTTTCCTTCATAAAAAACATTTTGAGAATTTTGGGTGCAGCTTAGAATCGATAATGGCTTAGATTCGAGTATATACGGTATATGAAAAACATTAATTTGCTAATAAGAAAAAATATTTTAAAAGTTAAATAACGCATTAGAGTCAAGCATTTTATTTTGAGGGAATAACTTTTATACCAAATTTACCAAATTTCTTCACCTGGAATGAAAAGTGCACGTAAGACATAAATGATTCTTTCGTCACTTATTTTTAAACCTTGTAGCTTTTAAATCCTTACACCAACGTTTCTCTAACTGTGGGGCACATCCCCTTGGGGGGCGTGACAGCTCTACAAGAGGGGCACGAGCATATTGAAAAGTGAAAACAAAAGTTTAGTTAAAATTTTTTTATATTTATTGAAAATAAACAAGCAAAATACATTCTGTCAAAATAACAAATAAAATACACATTTACAATGATATATTACACTTATAAAAGTATCAGTGCTAAACAATATGTATTTTATAATTAATTTAACAATACTAGGTTAAGAAAAAGTTTAATAATTACCAGATGCCCCATGGGATTGTCATACATAAATTATATACAGAAATTAACACTTATTTTGATAATTTGTACGGTTTATAACTAATCACTTAACTGCCAATTAAAAGCTGCGTGAGTCTGTTCTCAATGCCAACCGTTTTCCACGTAGATGCACGTAAGTGTTGTATTGGGGGTGGGTGAGGAATAAAGAAGCAAATAATCTGAAGTAAGTAAGTCGTTCGCAAACATATTGTCAAGGTCCTTTTATTGCATTCCAAAGCCTTCGGAATAATTTTATGGATAGTATTTCGCAGAAAAGATCGTATTTCGGAAAGACGTATAGATACGTTCGGATAAATTAACACTGAATAAGAGAGACGTTTATTTGCGCCAGTGGCCCTTAAGAGGTTAAAGTCGTATCGTAGTTGTAGCGTCAAAGTATAATATTATTAATATCAACACATTGTTTTTGTTAAATGAGGGGGGCACGATAAAATTTATGTTTGAATATTGGGTCGCGAATATTGAAACTTTGAGAATCACTGTCCTACACAGATTAAACTGCTTAGTTGCAAAGATTAAAAATCTATTGAAAACCTGCTGAATTTCAGTACATTTTTTACATTCGATCAGAATAGAATTCTGTTGTGTTACTAATACTTCAAATATTTTTACTCACAATATTCCTTCCAACTCCCCGTATAATGGAGATGACATAAGCATAACAAAAACCATTTGTTGAAAACAATCCGAAATATTTCTTCGTCGTTATTTAAGCTTTAGAGCGAATAAAGCGTGTTTACAAAAAGCGGTTTAAATCTGTCTTGGTGAAGCGGAAAGATAAGAAAAAATCGTATATATATATAGTATTGTATATTTCAAAACTAAAACAAAATAAATGATAAATGCGCGTATTTATGATGGTTCTAAAAAGAGATACGAATGTTTGAATGTTTACATTTTTTTGTTTCAACTTTCATTCATTTTTTGAGTCAAAGAGTTGCTGATTTCTGCATGACTAATTCTCGAAACAATAATCAATTGTTTGAATTTCCAAACAAAGGCGGTAAGAAAGCTCTTTGTTAGATCATTCTTTATCGATAACATTTTCTTTCCACGTTGTTTATTTGTCTGATTCTTTTATCCCTTGTTGATAAAAGATGAGTATTAATTTTTAACAAAGGCCTTTTTAGTCTCCATTGCAAGGATAAAAATATATTGATTGTTTTATTTTACTCTTCCAGCTTATTTCCTTATTTATATTCACAAAGATATTTTAACTCCGTTGTAATTCCAGATTGAAGCCCAGTGGCTGAATTGTAGCGTATCGAGTTTCCATGCCACAGGTCCAGTGCTTAAATCTCGGGCTAGGCAAGGTCGATTCCCCTCATTTCTTAGCGGGTTGATAAATGAATACCAAGTTTGCTTGAGAACTAATCAAAGGGGGTTTTCGCCTCAGACTGACCACCGGATTGGAGCATCTGCTCTTGTACCGCAGCACCCAAGGTCACGAAAACTGGACACAGAAGGTCTTGACCCTCGTGAACTGTTGTGCCACTGTTAGTTTGTAATTGTAGATAAAAATAGTAGTTTTACAGTAAAATATTATTGGCATTTTTTAAGGAAATGTTAAAAATAAATCTCATTTATGATTTTTTTATTTTATTTTCCTATTAATTGGTGCTATTCGTATTGAGTTGAAATATTTGGAAAAAATAATTTAAAAATACATAAGGATTTTTTTAAAAAATCAAACCAGTTTTTATTACATTTCTTAAAAAAATAAAGTTTTAAAATATGTGTGTGTTTTCTTTATTTTTTTAATATATATATATATTTTTTATTTTTTTTATCATTGTAATTGCAATTTTTTTCTACGTTTTTTATTTTTTTTAAATGACAGAAATTGAGAATAAATATATTTAAGAAGTAAAGATTTAATGGGAAGAAATATGCAATTCATATTTCAGGACTATAAAAAATTTTGAATTTTGTAACGATCTTTTTATTACAGCAATATATGCACTAGTGCTTTTTAAATGAATATAACTATTTTCTGTCAGAACTGCATAAATCTAAAATAATTATAAAAACAATATGACAAATCAACCGACTGAGAATGAGGTCTAATTAAAATATGAGAAGCTGAATCTTCCAAATTACAAAATAAATACTAAAAACAAAAAAACTTTTTAAAGAAAAAGTTAGCATTTTGTTCTGAGCTATCGGGATGTTTTTGGAAATTTTATTTATATGTACCTTCTTAGTATCTCCACTTACTTCAATTTAAAAGAAGTGTTACATTTTCTGAATTAACATCAAAACGAATTCATTATGAAGAAACAATGCTTCGAAGATCACATTTACCTAATCTTAGAGTAGTAAAAGTTTTCCTTCGAATGATAAACTACTTGACATTCGTGATATCGAAAATTCTGTTTCTTGTATTCATTAATACGGTAGCGTGTTACTGAAGTAGAATTACCATTTATTCAGCAGGATATATATATATATTACTGAGAAACTTTGACTATGATTAAAATTGTGAAAAAAAAAACAATATTCTATTTTCGTAGTCATAACAGATTTTTTGAAATAAAAAAGTTGAGCAGCAAAAAAAAAAAAAAAAACTCCTGTGTGTGCATACTATGTAAAACAGAATTTGAGCTCAAAATTTTATAAAAAGCTAGCCATTTAATTTTTAAAGGAAAAAACTTAAAATTTGTGAAGTGATTTTAAAATGTTACTCCTCCTATAAAAAATTACCTTACACGCATGAAATTTGATTTTCATGTACATGAAACTATGTATAAAAAAATATGGTATGGATTTTGCGATAGCATGATTGATATTTGTACAACAATTTTTTTTTATGAATGCCGCTTGAAAATTCCTTAAAAATGTATAAATTCAGAGTTCAATTATTTTTAGAAAAATAAGTATTGCTTTCTTTCAAAAATGCATATCAACTTTTGTTACTTGTACTATTAACACTAGGTAAAAAAATATTCAAAGCATTAAGCACAATAAGAAAAAAATACCTTAGCATTTTAAATGAAGGTAAACTAGTTACTTTATCTTTCTCTGAAATAAGTAAGCTTATAAAGTTTTGATTTGCTACAGGGATGTGAATAAAAACGAACGTAAAAGAAATCATAATTATGCGTTTTTTAAGATCAGAGCTTTCAAATTTTGTGAGATTATGGAAAAGTATATAAAAAATAATTTAAGCTAAGAAAATTAGATTTGATTTGTTGACCGATTTTTGTCAATTGAATCGCACTGAGTCTTCTTAATTCCTTTGAAGAGTTTACCCTCGAGGCTTTTAGAATGGAAAGTGTTTAAAGCTATTGTTTTACACACTAACTGGTGAATATATGAAATTACTTCAGGATCATGAACCACGTTTTTCCACACAGTTCCAATTATGACAAATAATTGAAAATGTGGCTTAAGATAAGCATCTTAAATTTGCATCAAATAAACAAATGATGGGTACAGTACACATCATGGAAAAAATACCATTGTTTTACAAACGTATACACAGTCGCATCTCTATTTAACAAAGTCGGTAAACGCCGAAAAAATTCATTATGTAGAAAATTCATTGAATAGATATTCTTTTTTCGATCATAAAATGTTCTTAGTTTCAGGGAAAAGTTCGTAAATTAGAAGTTCGTAGAATGAGGGCTCGCGCGCCACTGTATAAATACACACACAATGTATATATATACGTATTATATCAAATTGGAAACTACATCACACGCACATACACATTCAAAGGTTTTAGTTAAGCTATACTAATGGGATAACTATTATTCCAACTGTTCGTCCAAGTAGATTTCCTATTCTGTCATTCCAAATGTTTAAAGCAATAGAACTTAATGTTCATTCTAGGATAAATTTTAATCTTTTATACTTGATACCGAGTAATATGGAATTTTAGGATTTCTTAAATACTTAAAAATTTCCTATGGAACGGAATGTTATTTACCGATTTATATGAAGTTTACTTAATATCTGCTTCAAATGTATACTTCAGTTTAATATGAAAATTGAGCGTTCATAAGTTAATGTAAATAATTTTGTAACAATTTCGGTATCTTTTGGATAAATTAAATATTTGTTAAACTCAACTGCATAGTGTCGTGTGTAACAATCTATTTAGCAAAACATTTTTTTTCCAGATATATTCTTGAAAAGTAAAAGTGAATTCTAATATGTAATGTAGGTACTTTTTAGATTTCTTTTAATGGCTAGCGTAGACTGTAGTAATATTTTTTCAGAACATTGGAGATATACTTTGATCTCTTGACTCTCTCAAGCTCACAAATAGTTTTGCATAAATCCCTGGGAATAAACAGTGCCCAACTAAAATTGCAGAGCAAATCTCATATGGCTGGACTGCGTCCTTAAAGTGGTTCTCATGTCATGATGGGATCCCCGACAATGGGAGAGCCGATCAAAAAGCCAAGCAGGGAGCCGAGTCGTCTCAACTGGAAGTCCACTTGACTCTCAGAAAAGCAAAGAACATTATTTCTACATTCATTCACAAATATACTACTGTGACCCAAAACGCCAAGAGCATTAGACAGCCATGGTAGACTTTGGCCACTGTGGGTCCATTCCCGAGACTCTTGGAGAGAGGCGAGGCTGTTGCCCGCTTTCACTTAACCACCGGACATGATTTTTTGGGAGTATACCTCCGCTGGCTTGGCCTGGTTGCTGACGAGGCCTGCCCACTCTGCAGCCAAGCCAGAACGGATGGCGATCACCTGCTCCAATACACTAAACTCGATGAATACCCGACTGACGACATCGTCAGTCATTACTGAGCCAAGCCCGGCGTTGGATAAATTATTAAATAATTCTGAATACAGTTTACGCGTGTGCGTGGTAAAGAAAATATATTTTAAGATCATTTGTCTTAACAAAAATATAAGAACGCTCATTAAGATCTCTTTGAAATAAACATTAAAAACATTAACAGATGAAATAAAAACTATCAATAAATAAAGCAAACAGCAAAAAGATGCAAATATATATATATATATATATATATAATATATATATTATATATAAAAAAAAAAAAAAATAATATAATATATAATATATATATATATAATATTATTTTCAATGAAGTTATACTAATGCATTTTCGAAGCAAACAATCAAAGATTTCCTTAGCTAAAAAGTTATATTTTCTCAGAAAGACAGAAAAAACTTTACTTAAAATTTCTTACGATTTCCTTTTTGATAGAAATATTTTTTGTGGGCATGATGGTTTGATTTAGCCCATAACTACGTTCCTTCACTAATACTACATGAATGGGTTTCCTTTCATCTTAAGATCAAAGGAAATATATTAAGAAAAGAGATGAGTTGTACCTTAGATTACTACTTAAATTTAAAAGATGCTTTTTCGTCAATAATTCTTAGATGTAATATCATGGAATAATTCTGAATGAATACATATTTTTTACATGTGAATAAGAGTAAAAAAGGTAGTAAATGATATCAGTAAATCGAAATTGATGTGCGTAACACTTTAAAAATAAGAATATTTTTGCAATCATATTTAAAGAATTACATTAACTTGGTGTGAAAGATGGGAGAAAGCTGAATGGGTATGCCAGCTGAGGTGTCTCTTTGTCACTTAATTATGATTCAAAATTATGAAATATATCACTAAATGCCCTCAGAGTACGACGTAGATTAAAATTAATCAAAGCAAATCAAACGATTTATTAAAGAGTTGCACGAACGAAATTTTTATAAATGTAGCTTATCAATTAATTTTCTGATTCAAAAAATCTTGACATCGGTTAATCACCCGATGAAATTAAAAATTCTTAAGTAGACGGTGTAAAGAAAAAAATTTATCTTAGGAAAAAAACTTTTCTTCAGGAGCAACTTTCCCGGAAAAAATAATTAAGAGGTTCTTTTGCATGAATTCATTCTAATTTTATCACCCGTGAAATAAATTGTGGGATGAAGGATAACAATTAAATGTGGAAGGAAAAATATTTAGTAAAACCAAAGATCCGAATTTTTTTTTTAATTTTAAGAGAGTTAAAGAGATCTATTCTAGACACAAAAACCATCTTTATACTTCTATTTATGAAGAAATTTGTAATATAATTTAATTAAAATGTACCAGAACTGAAGTCTTCGTAAAGGGGAAAAAATTGTTTTTTAAGTCCGAGCAAAACAAGTATAATTTCTTTAAATATAAAAGCTATGCAAACACCTATATCTACATTTTATTAAAGTACTCTCCGATTATTATGGGTACTATCTATTAGTGAGTTTTCTTTGAGGTTGCGAAAATAACTACAAAAAATGGTTATGCATTTCGATTTTTATTTCAGCCTGCGTCGCATCAGGAATCCCATATCTGACTGAAAACAAGTTCTGATCAACAAAATGCTTTTACATCATAATTAATTTTACAGTTACATATTCAAACATCGATATGCATACATAAATACAAATTATTAAATAAAAATTACAAATGTTTCCTATTAATTAATATTAACAGATTTTATAAATGTATACTAATTCTATTTATACTGTACACATCTTTGTAATTTTTAATTACTTTTTTTAAAACTTAAAAATTTCATAATACTGTTTGAATAGTATGCTGAAGTAAATGTAGCCATCTAGTGCAGTTTTTCTCAAACTGTGGGACCCGCCCCCTTAGGGGGCTTGATAACGCTAGGTGGAGGGTTCGAACATATCGAGATGTTGAAAAAACAATAGATTAATCAAAAAATATTAATTTACTGATGGTAGCAAAACAAAAAATACATTCTGACATACGCATTGACACTGATACAATACACTTATAAATGCCTCGTTACTGCTCAACGTGTTTCTTAATTAATTTAATAAAGTTTAATAATTAACAGTGACTCTATGGGCATTTGTCATTTGTAATAGTATATATAAAATTTAATACTTACCTTGATAATTTGTACGATTTATTGTAAGTTAAGCATCAAGGTATATTATAATTCAATTCAACACATTATTTTATGGAGGAAGAGGGGGGACGCGAAGAAAATTATGGTTGCAAATTGGGTCACAAATATTGAAATTTGAGAAACACTGATCTATAGTGACACGTACAGCTGTACTATTAAATCACAACATTTTGTGAATTTGAATTAATGCTTAACACACACACGAGCGTGGGCAAGAGTAATACGATAGCCGAAAGACTCCATAACATAGAACCATGATCAAATGATAAGTAATTATCATAACTGATAACTTGTACTCTTAACTTTATCATTGCACCACACTAAGACTAAGTCCAGTTTCCTTTAGATTGAAAATATACTTCTTTACTGTTTTGCTTTTTTATGTGAAATCAGAACTTGAAAAAATGACACTACTGTTATATTTCTAGCCATATGTCAACAAGTAGAAACCCAGTGGCTGAGTGTTACCGTATAGGGCATTCACACCACAGGTTCAGATTTCAAACCCCAGGATGGGCAAGGTTGGCTCAGCCTGTCATCTTTTCAGTGGGTTGATAAACCTGTACCAAGCTTACTTGGGAACTAAACACTGTTGGGAAGGGGATTCGCATCAGACTGACCACCTGATCGAAACATCTGCTCAGGATCCTCAGTGCCTAAGGTCACGAAAATTGAGATGGACACTGTAGGGGCTGTTTGCCTTAGGTACCTTTGAGTTGTTGCATAACTAAGTAAACTGTGCCATCAAGTAATTTACGGATATAAATCCTATGGCCACTGTTGCATAGTGATCATGGTCATGAAGTGGCTGACGTTGTCGCGATGCGGTTGTCATGTTACCTCTAACAATCTACAGTGTGGAGGGGTAGATGCAAGTTAAATCTGTGAGTGCCAACCAAGATATGCTTATTTCTTGAAATCAAAAGTTAACCGTGACAGTTGAGGGTGAATAAAAAGTAGGAAGGAACTCCATTAGTTAATTTTTATCAGCAGCTTAACTTCTGGTCCTGAGTTCACACTTATTTGCATATTAGAGTATTTCCAATATTCTGTCGTGGCCCAGAATGCTTATGTTGGCGTTGTATTTAAGTTAGGATTGTGGAGTATCAGCTCAGGTGTTCACGTCACTTCCCCGAGGCTCATAAATTTGAGTATCGCCGCCAACAGCCCTCGCACTGTTTTACTGTATGACGTTAATAAACATTGATTTGTGATTTGGAATCCCTTTATATCTGCTCGCAGAAATCTTAGCAGCAAGATTGTTTTTTTATAGATTAAACACAGTATATTTATTTTAATTTTCAAGTATGCGTATCATTTTAATGGACTCTATATTTACAACAGTTGGTAACTTTATATTTTTTAAGGTTTTTTGCATTTTTTCTTTAAAAAAATAGACGATAAATGCATCTATAAAACTATAAATCTTAATTTTTTTTTCATTGATCAAAAAAATGTGTGTGTCTGCTGATGACTACACGATAGAAGTGAAAACTTCTGATTTATTCTGGGCAAAATAATCCATTTGTTCGGATGTACCATGCTTTCGCATTAGGGCGTTAAGGTATCCAACTACACTAAAATTGTGAATTTGGCCAAACATTGACAGAGAGAGAGAGTTTTCCTTATTATTTTATATTATAGGCCACCTTATTAGCTTTATAAAAAGAACAATTTTATTATTTTTCGTACAGTAGAACCAAAATTACAAGTGTTTTAGTAAAAGCAGATGCCTTTACTTTACACAAGATATGTCAAACTTTAAAATGCGTTTTACTCGAAATGTGTCTTTTTGAAAATGTTCAAACGGGGACAGCAATTGCTAAAAATGTTTGAAAATAATTAACTGGAATTTTTTTGTGTTGCTCTGTATAATAGAAGAAGTGTTTTAACCTTCCGATTTATCAATCACTGCTTTATTACAAAATTTGCAGTCCCTTATGTTAAAATCATTACTGTTTTTTAAGCAATTTTATATAATAACAGCTAAAGAGCTCTAATTTTTGTAAAAATTAAAATATCTCTTATTATGAAGGTAATTTCAAAACTGATTAACATAGCTTCACATCAGAATTCAAAATTTGTTTATAAACTTTTAGTACAAAATGGGCCACGTTTATGTTATTTTTTGTAAATTCTTATCCATTTTTTTGTATTTTAGTAATAATAATTTCTTTTTCTCTTCTTAATTTTAGCATATGTTTCTTAAAGTGTGCTAAAAAAAAATCTAAAAACAACAAAAAAATCACCATATTTCCATTTAAAAAAAATGATAAAAAAAAAGTTGTCGCAAGTAGTCAGATACCTTAAGTTGTTCTCCGTTTCCTGCCCATTTACCTGTGCATTTGTTTATCGTGGGATTTGTTAATTATGCATTCTAATATGTTTAAATATGAGTATATGTAAATTAAATGTCAATTTTTGTATATGCTCGTGTACAGTTGACATTTAAGTTGATTGATGTAGATTATATTTATATAATATATATGTTGATATAAAGGCTTATACTATGTAAAGCTAGGAAAACATATACCCTGAGAGTCGATAACTATTCTAAAAATTCTCCAAGTAAAGAGAAGGAGAGGGTTAGAACTCTTTCACAATTAATGTTTTTATTTCTCTTAATCTCTCTTAATTGCCATTAATAAAATAAACTAAAATGTTGGTACCTTTTTCATTAATTAACTTCATTAAAATATTGGATATTATTTCTTTTGGCACATTTTTGTGCTTAAATGCTCTTTCTAATTAAAAAAAAAAATGTATACCATGTACAGGGTACAGGTATACATTATTATCCTAGAGTACAGGTATACATACAGGGCATACCGTTATTATCCTTGGTACAGCTTAAAGCGGTTTATTGAATAAAGGAATACTTTCCACATCATAATACGTTGAATTATCACATTCCGTTTGTTGTTGCAAGCGTAACTTATGCAACTTGTCTTTATTTTCACGTTGCACAACTGTGGGCGCAGAGAAATCCAAGAAAAAATCCTGATCCTTTATAAAAATTCTGAAGATTTTAAAATAACTTTTTTTTAGTTTAACTATTTTAAAGATTAATCTGCAGAATTCACTTTTAAAATATTTTTAAACATTATTGATCATAAACAATGTTCAACAAAAGAATCAATTTCGCCCTTACTAGATAATCCGTTAAGATCTTTGTTTCTCAAAGGAGAGGGGAAGCTGGATAGTAAACTTTTAAAAATTCTGATTATAATACCCAGAATTCTTCCTTCAGTCTCTTACATAAGGATAACCATTTTTTTTTCAATTATTTTTTCATGAGCTCTTCTTCTCTCTTTCACTCGCAGGACTTCAGTGGAAATGTGAATTGCATGGCAGTAATATTTATATTATAAAATAAAACTTCACGGGAAAAAGTGTGCATGAAATTTTTACATTAAAAAACACGCGCCTAAAATATTTTCAATTCAAAACTAAGTGAGTGTCACCGATCTGAGCATGATTGATGCCGTTTAGAGCCTAGAGAATCTGATTCAGCATAACGCAGCCAAACCTGACTCTTAATTTTTATCAACTCGTCAGAATCGCCTAAATAAGTTATCACTTCAGAAAATTCTAGGTATAGATTTGAATCAGAGGATTATACATCAGTTAAGATGTTTTATAAAAGTTTTACCCATTTGTGTGTGTGCTGATGAAATTACAAAAAGGATAAAATTTATAATACATGCTTAAGATTATTCGTCTCTGCTATCCTAGAACTAGTGCTATGTTTCTGGACGGGGATTAATCCAAAATTATAATCCTTTAGGTTGAAGTGGAAAAAGAATTTATTGTCCTTTTTTCACATCTTCAATACCATCAAATATTCTTCAGCTGAAAGAATTGAGCAACGCACGAAATATATAATACTCAATAAGTGCAGAGTGAAGATATTTGTGCAGCGAGGATGAAGCCTCTCAATTTATCTTATTTTTAACACGCTTTCATAAGTTTCACTTGTATGTAACGGAATCTTGGAGCTCGATTTTTACCCTCTTTAAAAGGTCCAATTAATTCGAAATTTTGCACACTTGTTAAGGACTGGTGACAATACGATAATTTCATAATTTTGTTCCATTGTCCTGATCAAGACATCAGGAATAACGATTTTCAGACCTAGCGACTAAAAGATTAAGGTGCAACCCTAAGAACGAATACACTTGTGTTTAATAGAAATAAAACAAAAAGGTTGTTCTCTCTTTATGTGAGAAAGGGTAGGTTGGGTGCGTCAGCTATTTCTTGCCATAATATAAGCAATTGTCTAGTTTTTCTGAAAATGGAAACAAAGAAAATACTCGTACATGTGAAAAAAAATAATTTATGTTCTCACTGCTAAATATTTTATTTTTATTTTTATAAAGCAATACGTTTAGAAGTGGTCATACGAATTAACATTATAGCAGTACGTTTAAAGGTGATAATACGATTGACGCTTAATATTTCTTCTTAAAACACTTTTATTAGTTTGACCTGCATCTATAAAGACGGAATCTTTGAAATATAACGATACGGGACTGATCGGAGGTCCCGTAAAGGGAGAGAATAAATACCCTTCAGACTCATTAGTTAATATCCATTGAAAAGGAAGACTAATTCCAACAGCAACGTAATCCCCCCCCACCCGGCTCCAAATTACAAACTCAAGGATAAATTCAACAATGAGTAAATGATAGTTTGAAAAACTAAAAAGCACGCTTTTAATATAAATCGAACTAAAAATAAAAAAATAAATTACAGTTTAAAAAAACCTAAAAAAACACGCTTTTATAGTTAATTGGACTAAAAATTAAAATAAATCATTTTATTCTTATATTATTCCATGAAAGACAGCAGCTGCATTGATAGCATTGACAGAAGGAAGAAAGGAAATACAAGGAAAGAAAGCACTAAATAAGGATATTTGACATCTTTTTTCCTTTCTTCAATTAAATTGCATTCATCATATGCATTGTACTTAATTTCCCATCATATAAACCTTTGAATATATTTTTCATTTAAATGTCCTGAGTATTTTCCCTATGTGTTCATTTATATTTCTTGTACCAAATCATCAAAACATACTTTGAACTAAAATATTTCAAAGATAACTAAACAAGATTGATAAAAATTTACAATTATAATTGTCTAATTTGAAATAAGTTTCAGACGCACCACTGTTTCTTTTTTCTTGACATTTTTAAGATTCAATGTGATTTGTTCTTTGCACAATTTTAAAAAAAAAATATGACTTTATATTACCAAAAATTATCAGAGAAATTGATTTCTAATTAAAATAGTCTAAAACTCGTTTTAAGGACTTAATGTCCTAACTCTCTATAACAGAAAATGCAGATAACTTTAAATTGATTCTTTTGTGTATTTTATACGCCTTTGAAAGTCAAAAAAAGTATTTTATCGATTCCTAACAAGCGAAGTCCGATGTTTTTGAAAATAAAGCCTCAGGTAAAAGCCATTTAATTAACACGAATATCGTAGCTGCGCAACATTGTTACAGAGGGGTGAAAATATATCCATACTTGTGAATAAAATGTTATCACAGCCAATAAAACTAGTTACTTGAACGTTGCGAATTTACAAGCAAATTAAAAAAAGTATATGACAAAGAGCAGGAAGTTAAACTAATTAGTGTAGTAGAAAACATAAAAAGGATATTACTAAAACAATTGGATGCAAATTTCTTTTCTATTCTGATTATAGACATTGAAACATATTGTACAAGTTTTAAGGAAAAAACAGTCTATTCTAATTGTTCTTTTTTTCAACTTCTTTGATTATGTGTGGTAAAGTAATTATTAGAAATTCAAAAAAAAAATTGGGGGTTCTCTAAAGAATATTCTCACACTATAGGCTACTACAGTAAAAAATCGTTTAAAACGAAACTAAAGAGGACTGAAATATTTTTACATGTAAAAAGACTTTTGCGTTAAAGGATATTGCAAAGAAAAACATATGTTCTACAAATTAAATTTATTTGAGTACATTTTTTACATAGATATGTACATATGCTCGTAGATAATAAAACCCATTCAAACAACAACATTCAAAAGAAACTAATGAAATTTAATACAAATTTAGCAATACCAAAATCTTAACAGATTTCCGTTTTTATCTCCTGTTCTTTATCAGCAGCCTCTAGTAGCTCCATCTACATTTTAAGCAAAATAAAAGCTTGCTTTCCCCATGAGCTTTTTGCCATTGTTCTCGAGAAAATATTCTTCTAAAATAATAATAATAAAAAAAAAACAACCATGAACCAAACACTGATATTTAATAACATTGCCACCGAGTCCCGAAGCCAACTGGTGAGAAATAAGATGTTTTTGTAGGGATGGAGGATGAAAGTAGCTTATATAAACCAAATTGACTCGTGCCATAGGCTATTCTGAGGGCAGTTTAAAGCCAAGTTAGCCTCCTTTCTATGAAACATGTGAAACCACTTCTCTTTCATTCCACACCATTCTTAATCTGTAGCCGTGTTTCGATTTTTTTTTCCAAAGGGAAGTTTTCTGCGTTAAGCATTTTTCGTTTCGTGTAAAGAGAAAAAAATACATGAAAATACATAATAGTTTGTCGGGAATACTGTAATATTTTCTGTTAAGCGTTTTCGCGTTAACCGTATTTTAATGTTTATTAATATATTTTACTGAGTTTGTATGTTGAGGGCAGGTGACGTGTTCATGCGTACAAGCGCGTGCAATTTTTATAAAGGGCCTCAAAATTTCAAACTGATTATGATGTGTTTTTTATAAGGATGCAAACAAATGACGAAAACAAAAAAGTTCTGAAGAAAATTCATTGTATTGTTCATTGATAAAGTTCCTGGCAGTTACGCAATATTTCGTAAATATTTCATAACATCATGCTTAATAAGTATTTTCTGAAAAAAACATCTTTTCATAGACGTGATTCAAATAGCAAATGAAGTTCCCAATAAATTCTGGAAGTGCAACAATAATTCAAAAGAAAGTTAAACCTTAAAGTATAAAAAAAAAGAAATTACAAATTGGAAATATGGAGAATCACTTTAAAGGACTTTTAATGAATTATTTTCAGACATTTATTAAAATATTTGGATGTATTGGTGAAAAAAGAATCATTTTTTGCTACGTTTACCTCTTATCGATTTCACTTAATGCGAATAGGAATAATAATGTAATTGCTTTTCAATTGACCGTGAAATTGATTCTATCATGATTCATTCTGACATTTAAATAAAATATTTCTTTTGTACTTTTATCTTACTTTTCTGAATTTTTTAATGATATTTTGCCTCAATTTTTTAGATTAAATAAGAATCATAATGTATATTCCTTCGCTTTTATATCTTTTTAGAGTTCCATTTCAATTACAATGTATTAGAAAGCAATTTCAATTTTTGATTTAAAAGTAAATCCTTCAGAAATGTCATTTGATATGCTCTAATATTTCATTTTCTTAACAGGAATTTAAAGTTAATTTTTTTTCCACTTATTTTTACTGTTAACATTTTACATTTGCTCTTTTTCTTCTATGTACAAGGGGTGATCAAATGAAAAGGTACGAAGCGACATAAAAATGAAACAGTTAAATATTTGCATATTCCACCAAGGGAGAATGTAGCGAGACATCTCGGGATGCCATTGGAGACTCTGACTGGGATCGGATCATGCGCGGGTGCCCGCATGCGCAGGAGAGAGCAAAGGCTCTTATAAAAAGCGGCGTCCAAATGATGCGAGCACAAAATTACTCGAGCACAGAAAAAGTATTAACTCCGATGTGTACTGTGAGACACTCCGACGCCTACGCAGGTCCATCAAGAACAAAAGACCGGGGCTGCTCACGGAGGGTGTGGTTCTGCTCCATGATAACGCGCGTCCACACGTCTCCAAAGTCACACAAATGGAACTGGACAAGTTTCAATGGGAGACATTGGACCATCCGTCCTACAGTCCGGACATGTCACCCTGCGATTTTAATGTGTTTGGTCCACTGAAGAAACACCTGAAAGGAAAGCGCTTCAACTCGGACGACGTACTCAAGGACACTGTGAAGGACAGGGTCTCGTCACAGCCACAGGAATTCTGGGAACAAGGAATCCTGCGGCTTATTCATCAGTGGGATCGTTGTGCTCAGGCCTATGGTGTATATTTTGAATAAAGTCTATATTTGTACCCACCGTGTCGTTTCGTACCTTTTCATTTGATCACCCCTTGTATGTATATGCAGCATTTCTTTTCGTAGCTTTTAAAATTTTCCTTTTTTTTTTAGTAGCATCAATTTACGATGCTTATCATGATCAATGAATTAAATTAAATCTATTTTAAACGAATAAATTGCATTCGAATTTCATGCAAAAGACTTTAAATGTGTGTATTTCTACAACAATATAAAAATAGCAAACATAGATGATTGAATATAGTATACATACATACATAATATTACTTTATCTTTTTTGAAAAGCAGAATTTATAGGTTAATCTTTCCAAAAATAACATGCTTAGTTTAACCTGATATGTTACTTTCTTCATAAAGATAGGATTTTTTTCAAATTTCAAGACCATTTCTTTTTCAACATAAAAAAGTGTAGCGCTAACGAATATATATAAAATGTGTCTCTATCTAGAACTGTTAAATCATTGATTTCAACATTCATAAAGTGCTGACACCTATAATACCATGTACGATGAAGTTGCTACCATATAAAATGCGATAGAAATCACCAAAAGTTTCAAATTTTTTTTTACTTTTGCAGTGTCAGCATTTGCTTATCTCTGATACCTTTATTTCTTTGCCACTATTCTTGCTTATTCTTCAGATTCGTGTTGCAGAATATATTCGAAAGCTGCTTTATGGACACTTTAGAAGGTTATTTGATAGGTGATACATTTGTTTTTCTGGTTTATTGAATATATATAGAGAGTTTTCAACATGAAAAATATTAATAAATTCTCTTTAAGTGCGTATGGTTTATAATTTGCAAATATTCACTTTTTTTGTTTTATTTCCCCATTTTACTGCAAAAAATTTACTTTTAGTACTTTTCTATCTTTTGCTTGTTATCGATATCTTTTCATTTTATCAAAAATTCTTAGAACTTTTTCTAAAGATATATTTTAGGGATCCGTAAAATTAAACAACCTAAATTTCATACATGAATGTCTTAAAATCTCCTCTAATTTTTTTTTTAATGTTAAATGTTATAGTACTTTGAATTTTTCATTTGCACTCCTTACTAATTATACTTTTATGTTATCATATTTTAAATAAACTGTAATAACGTTTTTTAAAATCCCATCCGACTCTACAAATATCATATAAGAATCAGCCAGTATTTTATGCGATTTTAAATAACATTTACTTAATTAAATATTTTAAGTTATTCACAAATTTGCTTAACCCTAATGTATAATTTTGAAAACAGAAAAATTCTAGTTCAAATAGCTCTTGCTCAGGCGAATCAGGACATCAAATTAGGGCTCTAATATAAATGGTGCTGCAATAACATTTGACACTGGGCATAGTGCATTCTGTTTTTCTCATTACTATGCATTACCTCGTAATCTGTAACTCTTGTGATCGAACTCCAATTTAATAATCTCTCCTGGGATAAGACGTGCATAATAAAGAGTAATCCTGCTTCTCTAGGCACGGATGCAATGCGTCTCTTGGTTAAAAATGATTAAATAACTACATTAAGTCATTTATTTATTCCTTGAAACATATGTATTATTAAAATATATGTGTATTAAAATAGAATTAATTACTTTATTTACTAATTTAAATTAAACAGAATTGGTTCTAAAGTTTTACCACGAAGAAATTAATTGCAGAGAAGGTCGTAAAAGTGGATTACGTTTTAAAGAACTTATCTCTAGGATTACACGTAAAGTTTTAAAGTTTACAAAAAAAAGGCTTAACTTTAAAGTAATTTAGAGAAACGATGTCTAATTAATAAATACCTATACTAATTCTGAAATTGACTATTCCAAACAAGAACACTTTTATAATAAATTTGAGGAATTCTACATGAATTACTGAACATTTTTGTTCATGTGAAGCAATATTTCAATGCAATGCTTTCTTTGGTAATATATTTACCGAAAAAGAGATGACTTTATGAGTGGTCTTTGTTTTTCTTTGGTCCTTTTCCTAATAGGGTGTGTTTTTAATGCGAACTAGCATAATTGAAAACCAAATAATCAACAAAACTTTAATCACTTTATAGTTATTTGTATATTTTACTTTTATGACTCTTATCCAATACATATTACGTAATTGTATGTTTAAAAGGAAGAAAGGGTAATTCATAAAGAAGTATACAGTTTCGATGTACTATAAATCAGCAACAATGTAAGATATTGAATGTAACCAACAACATAATTGTTTGGGAATATTTTAAGTTTTGTTAGAGACAGTCACAGAGATATTCTATGGGTGAACTCTGAGTCACAGGCAGCAAATCGAACCGGCAACCATTTTCTCTCCAAACGTGTTTTAAGGTATCTACTCCATCGGCAGCGGCTGTGATACGTTGTTGCAACAGTGCTCAGGACTTTTACTTTTGCACCAACAGACCGTAATTTTAAATTTTTCATACCATTGTTAGATGGATTTTCTAGTTGGAGGTTCTTTTCTGAATCGTGATAAAAAAAACTGTGTCAAAACTGTTGTAAATTCCATTTTACTAAATTCAAGAACACAAAAAGCCTATTCTATTGTAGACAATACCAATTCGAACTGATTAGTAACTTGACACACCCACTATTGCTTACGTCACTTTGGCCCGGGGAATAGACACAAACTTTAAAAGCTCTACTTTACAGTTCGCTTCGATGGTGCTTGTCTGACTGTTACTGTTTTACAGCATTTGGAAAGTATTTATTTCTTCACCCTGTATATTGAAGGATTTTGAATGTGATATTTAAAGGGGGCATATATTAATTTTATACCTTTTATTAAAGACATTTTCATATTTGTAAAGATAAGTGTGAATATTTTTCCAATGTTAAATATGTACATTTGAATCTACCATTTTTTGATCATCCATATTAAATATGTGGAGATAAATAATGATCTTAATAACAACAGTGGTTTTTATTCGAATATTGTTCACAATTTGTGCATTTTGTTTTGAACGCATTATCAACTTTATTTTTTTTGTGGTCGCAATAAGCCACATTAAAGCTACTACGAAATAATAATAATTAATAAATATTCAATATTATTCTTACAGCAGAATTATAAGTTTATAGAAAAAGATACATTTATTATAGATATTCAACTTCTGTAATTGTATTAATGGAATTAAATGGACACTTATTTTAATTAATTCAAACATTTTGGCTAAATTCGAGGAATCTATGCTAACATAATTTACCTTTTACGAATAAAAATATACATATCCCACGTAAAATTTGTGCCAGTTCGTGAGCAGTCAATTTTTATCAATTAAGCAAGAACTCTTAATTAAACGCATAGAATTTCATTCTGACAATTATCAGAAATAAATATTAAAATTATTTGGTACCGGGTTTGAGGCAAAGAATACAGACCTGATATGAATTAGATCTAGTTTGGCTAATTTTAAGAATTAATGCACTAAAACTAAGCCTTGCTACAATTCCTGTCTGCATTTATTACATTATTTCATATTCTCATTTATTTTCATAGCTGTCATTCAAAAATTAATCAATTCGTGCTTATATTTCCTTTCTAAACTGCTCGCATATTTTACTAATAGTAGAAGAATGAAAATATTTTGGAGAAAAGTAACAAAGTTCCATTAATAAAGTTATGTATTGAAATACAACTCAACTCAAATGAAATAATTTGAATTGTGTCATAGCCAATAAAGTTACTTGTTCAACAATGTGAAACTCGTTAACCACTCATTGGTAACTGACATGATATAAATGTATAAATAGATTTCTGTAAGGAACCGTCATATTTCAAATTTAATATGGGTTTGAGAATTTAGATTATCTGCTTGATAAGCAATGGTATTCGAAGAGAAATAATTGGCGACTAAGCGCTCCAGTTACACTCTCAAGATATGAAGCAAGGGGATTAATTTCAAATAGACCATTCGCGCCATGGTTTCTATACAGACAATGAACATAGTAAAGTGATAATTTGGACTGCCATTTTGGACCAGTAATCCAGAAATGTTATTTTACTAAAAATGTTGCATATAGGGTCAAGACACCAGGTGTAACTATGTTGTAAGTACTTCCAAAGTAATTTATACTGAAGGAGAGGTAAGTGTATTGTTGATATTATAAATAACATAACTCATGATTGTAATTATCGGTTACAAAAACTGGTAATGCCATTACACATTCCCAAATATGTAAAAACAAGACCCGTGCAATAAAATATTAAAAAAATAAAATTTAACAAATTAATACACAACAGAAAATTGTTTCAATAAAAAGAATCCTTATAACAAATTAAAGTTGTTGAAAGGTATATCATTTATTTCCTCATGATTCTATGTACATGCTATGATATTTTGGAGGCACTTGTGTTTTCACATCCGCCAAGAGCTTGAATAAGATATTGTTAAGTATACCTACAGGATGTAAATTAATAGCTATCTGAGTTAAATCACTTTGCAGCAACTCAACTCTTGTCGTCATCTAATTGATTACATTTAACTTAGTTTTCCAGAAGATAGAAATTTAATTAAATTTGTTATTGGTAATATGGTTGATGATCCCACTAATAGAGTTCGTATTTTTTTATATCTATATTAAAAACCCTTAAATCCCACCATGAGTTAAGGATCGACACATTAAGAAATAGGGAATTGAATGGGATATAACTCGGTAGACGGGATGCACATGTACTGAGAGCGAATTTTTCTGATAGAATTGAAGAAATTAAATGTTTTATTTAAAAATACAGTTGTAAGAATAAAAGTTAACTACGAATTGGTCATCCTCTAGCTCTGATGCAAATTGCTATACCGTTAAACCTTGACTTGTAGATTTAGGAAATAATTTTTTGAGGAATTGCGTACTACACATGTTCCAATTGGTGAGTTAAATCGGTGAGAGCCAGGGAAAGTTGATCTGCCTCTTCATCAGTGCCGGTACATGCTCCATCGGGGAGATATCTGGCAATCACTCTCAAGTAATGGAGAAACACGAAAATATACAGTAGATAGGAGTACCAAGTGGAACCCTACATCATCCTATTGTAATGTGAACCTGTGGTTCAGTGATAATAAGGGTCCTCCATGCTGTGTCACGGATGATATTAAATAAGGTCAGATTAACACATGGAATGACATTCCATGACAAAATGTCTGGTTGTTGGGCTGTATGATGGACGACACTCATATACGTATCTCATCCCTTGTCTGATTTTGCTTACCCAGATGACAATGAGAACAATTATTAGAGATTGTAAGAAGAATTAGATTGTAACAACGTTCAATGAAAAAGCAATATGGTAGACCATAAAATAGCTTCTTTTTTTCACAGTTACAATCTTAAAAAGAGAAACTTCCACGTGGAGCCCCTAGGTTTTTTTTTAATAATAGAAAGAAAATCTAGCTACAAGTTTTCGTGCCAAATGTTGTTAATAGGTTAATTGTTCTGAAAAAATAGGTGTTTTTTTCGATTTTTTTATTTTCTGTTGCAAATAATAAACTCGGCAGAACTATTCATAGACATTTTTTATCTATTACAATATAAGATATTTAAAACATTTCTGTTGATGACAGTTGCGCTCAAACACCAAAACGACATTATTTCGTTCATAATGTTTTGTATTCACTGTATTAGTAATACCTGTTTTTATTAACAAACTTGCATAAATATTATATTTAATATATGTACACCATGGTGTCTATCTTCTAAAAAGAAGGTAGAAACTCAGATACGTGGCGAGTCTGAGAGGTGCCAAAAAAAGAGTAGCACGCGTGGATCGAAGCATTCTTTCACATGCAGTTGCAGTTTTTTCAGGCATTTTTTTGTTGCCATTTTACCTCTGATATTGCATATCAATCAGACGCACTATCCCTCGACTGATTGTTGTGGGCTTCGCTAATGGTGATGACTCATAAAATCATTGTCATTGACTCCACAGCACATACGACTGCATTAGCAATGGTACCGAGCTAACGTTTGAGAAAGACGGAATGACACCACGTCGTGTTCTCAGACTAATCTTCTTTCTGTTTTTCTAGTGACCGCCACATTGTATGAGAAAGGACAAATAAGAGGATAGGTCCAATTCTCTAAAACGTCCTAACACAGAGTTTATTGGGAAGTTTCATGTATATACCATAGTTCATCTTTTGAAAAGATGGTTGTAACTATGAAATGTTGGGAGTTTGAGAGGTACCGAAAAGTCTTCAGCACACATGGATCGATGTATTCACTCTTCACTCACTAGCAATTGCAGTCTTCCAAGCAACTTTTGTCACCACTTTTATAGCATGCATTGGACACTCCTGATGCTCCCATGTCGACCCGAACTATTACCCATTGAGTGTTTGATAGAGGCCTTCACTTATGGCAACGACTCATAAGACCATTGTCATTGATTTCACAACGAGTATGACATTTTTTAGTAATGACGAGAAGGATGGAATGGCTAAAGTTGGAGTTTTCAGCCTAGTATTTTTTTCTGTTTGTCTGGTGAATGACACACTGTATGGATATGATACCGGTATGATTCTTTGTAATATCCCAACGAGCGACAACATGCATCATTGTTTTGAATGTCTCAAAAAGATTAAAAGAGAAAAAAAAAGTCAAATAGTTTGCTATGTTGGACCACTAGGTATTGCTAAAACTTGCTTTTCTAAGCCTGTGACAAGGACAGGGCAAGACACTTAACAGACAAATGTAACATCATCAATATAATCTAAGTAGTTGTAATAAGGACACAGGTCGATTCAAGTCACTCGTGGTTTGTAATTAGGTAATTGTGACTTCTTAATGATTCTTGGTTGATGTCCAGCCACCGGTGGCATTTCTTTTTCTCCGAGGAGCTCACAATGGCTTTACCAGAATGATAACATACATCAGCCAACGTGCTGTATAAGTTGTATAGATTCTTCCTTGCCTACCATTTAGGCAAAATGTTGAGTTCTGGCAAATTGATGATAAGGAATAGATCCTTACCCTTAGACGGTATCTTAGGAGGGAACACATCCCTCCTAAGATACCGTCCGTAAATCTATTTATTTAATTTGTCCATCGCTATCGGTGCTTGCTTCTACAATATACTAAGTTAACGTTGTTCTTTCACTCTGCTATGATTATCACTTAAAAAAACATCACTTATTGTTCTTTGATGTTTCCCTACCAGACTGCCAAGATTTATCATTTTCTCTCCACTCTTTTTAGTGTGGCATTTTCATTGTCACTACATAAAAAATACTTTAATAATACAGCTTTAATTAAAACGATAAAATTATTATTAATTATACAAAAGCGGAAACAAAATATTATATTTTTAGTTTTGTGGTAATACATATCTCTTCAATACATGTAGATGTTATATTTGAAGTGCTGGGGCAAAATCTAAAAATAAGAATGATTTATAAATATTATCATAAATTTTGGAAAACTCAACACCCTGATCAATTGTATTAATTTATCAAATATGATATTCCTCAATATAGATGTAATACTATGCTAAAAAACTGGCGAAAAATGTAATTCCAGCAAAACTTTTAGCATATTTTATCTCTTCAGGAGGCACTTTATTCATACACATCATACATACGTGTGAAGATAGAAGATGAATTTCTAATTCATTAATATTAAATTCAGGCATTCAAGATAGGGCTTAAGGATAGTTATTGCATATATTTCTTACACAAAAGCCTTTATTGGTCCAAACTATTTAGGCTGAAACAACATTTAACGCACAAGCCACCACAAACCATGATCTACAATATTTGAATTTATTTTAAGTTATCCGACTACTTGCGGCAACTTTTTAAAAAAGAAATGGAAATATGGGCGATTTTTTTTCTGGTTTTTAGATTTGTTATGTACATTTCAGGAAAAATATGGTAAAATTAAGAAAATAAAAATAAATTGACTAAAATGGGGAAAAAATTGGTAAAAATTTACAAAAAAATACCATAAACGGGGTCCATTTTGCACCAAAAGTTTATGAACAAATTTCACATTTTCAATTCTGATGTGTTGATATGTTATTCCTTTTTGAAATGACCTTCAGGATAAGTGATATTTTAATTTTTACAAGAACTAGAGCGTATTATCTTAGATATTAAATGATATTGTTTGAAATAAAAGTGATTATATTAACGCAAGGGAGTGTAAATTTTGTAATAAAACAGTGATTGATAAATCTGATCATTAAAACGCTTCTTCTATTATACCGAGCTAACACAAAAAATTTCATTTAACTATTTTCAAAACTTTTTTAGCAATAGTTGAACGCGTTTGTTCTTTTAAAATACATTTCGAATAAAATGCGTTCTGAAGTATGATATTTTGCTTAAAGTAGTGGCATCTGCTTTTAAAAAAACACTTGCAGTTTTTGTTTTAGGGAACGAAAAATAATAAACTTGGTATTTTTTTAATGATAATAGATAGTCTATAAAATATATCGTAAAAACAATTGGTCAATTTTTGGCAAAATAAGCAATTGTAGGTTAGTCAGATACTTTAAACAATTCTTAAAAATATAAAAACCAAAAAAGATTGTTTAATATAGATGTAAAGTTCTTTAATGGTAGGGAGGAGGAATATGTTTCCAGATCAACCTTTATCATATTTTTTTGTTTTTGAGAGGCATTTTATTTAAATATATTCTAGACTAGTGACGTATCGGAGATTGTTAGGGCACTCTAGCAAAATCAGGTTTTGGGCCTCAAGCCGTACTCATTGTCAGTCAGGCATTAGACAATTTAATATCCTGTGCCACCCTGCGGTGTGGGTGTGTACGTTAAGCCACTGCTCTAAACTGAGATGTGGTGAGAAAATTCTAATTACCATATGATTAATATTATATTCCCAAATTCAAGATGGGTGACTCATTGGAGACATAAATAGTAATTATGAATCCATATATATATAGGATGGCAAACCATTGGCACGCGTACTGTTGTTGGCCCGTGACACAATATTTTGGGCACGCCACCGAATAAAAAAGGTTTGCATTTTAGTACAAAATATTTCCGTAATTGATTTGTCAATCAAGAAATTTTCAGATTTTTTCAGTTCAAAGAATTATTGGACATGCTCAAGTTTATTATGGAAGTTGATGTGACTTCATTTGGTAAAGTGAACTTGTCTCAATTTGATTGAATGTAAATTAAAGATTTTGAAATGCAACTGCTTGATTTCCAGTCTAGTTCAATATGGATTCAAAAACTTTTTGAAACAAAAAAAATTCGAATAGATTGAAACAAAAAGATTAATAAGAAATACAAGTAAAAATAGTAACGAAATGTTGGAAACATAGAATTCAATTCCCCGCACATTTAACTGTTAGAAGAAGCTGGTTCACACACACACACATACTACTTTAAACACATATTCATTTAACTGTGCCAACGAGTCATTATTTTCAGAGAGGAATAACATTAAAGAATCTCTTAGAAACAGTTCAGCATGGATTCTTCTGAAAGTAGCATCTTGTAATCCTAATGTAAATCATTTGTCGTCTAATCTGCAACAACAGAAGTTCCACTGATGTTACTTTTATTTAAATTACAAGTATAACAAAACTATTTAATACTTTATAATGCAAAATATATTTTTTGTAGTAAATAAAGAGAGTTTTGAGTTGTTAGTATTAATTTAATGGTTTTCCCAATAATCACAAGACAAAATTGGTTGATGGCACGTCTATACCTCATTAAATATTTCTGTAGAAAAAATGGCACGTTGATCGATAAAGGGTCACCACCCTTGATATGTATTGAACAAAAGTCATATGGCTCCAAACGAAGATCTTAGCTGCAATACACTTTTAATACGCAACTATAAACTGGGCTCTATCAACCCCCTTCTTATTCACCAACAACTTTCCAAGAACTCGTTTTGCAGAACATACATAATAATACATTCATAATATATAATATATACATTCCATACATAATATATACATTCAAATATTAGGTATCATTTTTGTATAGTTGTTAATATCTCAAACCTATATTTTTACAAAAATAGTTCTCTCTCAACAGTTCTAAATCTTACCCTTATCTTTTCGAAGTGTGCCTTTTTCTAAATAAGCTTCATTACTCACTTGGGACATCTCCATTTCGAGATACCATCCATGAATCTAATCTAAGATCATAGTCTAAGCAATTTTTCAAAAGACACCGTTACAAATAATAGCTTCTTGGTGAGTTTTAAAGGAGCTGGTGTCCTACCAAATTGTTAACTAAATATGTTTTTCGAGGAAGAGAAATGTTCCAGATTCGAAAAGGCTGAAAAGATTCCGCAGGGAAAAAACAGATCCTAATGGTTTCGGCAGATCACGGGAAAAGGAAGGTAGGAGGAAAATATCAAAATTCTTTCCACTAGATTTAATACAATGTTATAGTGAAGATTTTCTTTGTTTTCAATTCGTTTTTAAACAAAACCAATAAAAATTTTAATTACTGTATTTCAAAATAATTGTTAAATAATCAAGTCAAAGTTAATTTTTGAATGTAATCTTCTACTTTTTAATAACAAATTAAGACAATTATATATCAATATTTTAATTAGAATTAAACACGTTTCCCTGAGAAGGCATGGATGTTTATAAATATATAATGCCTTCGTGGCATGTGGGCACTCTAAATAGGCATGAAACCTCAAATCCTCTGGTGAGGTTGGTGAAAAAGGAAGATAGGTGGGAGTCCCTTGACCTCCCCCAGGGTGCTCTCCCTCAAATTGGGGTGAGACTGAGCAAAATCGTATTGTCACATGCATGGTGCTTAAAGTTTAGGCTAACGACAGGGTTAAAAATCTAGCCCTTAGCCGCGATGAATTTCGTGGACATTGATTTGATGTTACTGTTGATCCTGTTTTAAAAATAACAACAACATATATTCAGTACGTATTTTCTTATAAAAAAAAACGATCAGTCTGATTTTATTAATAAATCCTAGATTATAGATGTTCAATAAGGTATTGGGACAAACAGCTGTATTATTTTGTGCACCAAAATTTACTTGAAAGCTTAAAATATGTAAACTCCTGAGTTTTGTGGGGAATTCACTATTTCATGAAATAATTGACAATAAATAAAGTGGGGTAAATAATGTAAATAATATTATAAAGTAAATAATTGACAATATATCAAATAAAATACGTAAGTTGGAAGTATAATAGTGGCAATACTGCTGTAAAAACGCTACTCAACAAAATCAAAGAATGCCACGTTTACCACACGAGAGCTACATTCCTACCTTACCTCTCAGCAAAAAGACTCGTCTATCCTACGTCACATGCATGCGGAGTGACGCGTAGAACTTATCCTTGTATTAGCTTGTGCTCTAAAGTGTTGTCAGGATGTTTTCAAAACAAGAACAATGGAGTTGGATAAAAATTGAATGTGCCAGAGGTTGTGCAGGACGACAATGTCATCTAGGGCTTCAAGAGGCTTGCGGAGAATCTGCATTGCCTTACAGATCTGTAGCAAGATGGGTAAAAGCTTCAATGTAGGACGCCCAAACAGGGCAGATATAACTCGGCCAGGCCGTCCTAGTGTCAGAAAAGCAGAAATGCATGCTGCTGCCACACTAACGGACAGCAATCGACGCCAAATGATTCGTGAGCTGACCCAGTAGAAAGGATTTGTGCATACGAGTGCACTGCGCATTTTGAAAACGCCTGGGCGTGAGAAAAAATTTTTCACGATGGGTTCCACTTCATTTGACGGAAATACAGAAATGGGTACAATACGATGCTGCTCGAACTGAGACGGAGTGCTAGGAGAGCAAGGGAGAGGCTTATTTTACGCCGTATCATTATGCTGGGGAAGACGGGCCAGATCGTACCAGCCAGAACTGTAAAGCCAATCAAACCAATGGAGTCATTACGGGTCACCACGTTGTTCGAATTTCGTCGGAACGCCAGCAGTGTGAAAGTTATGGGCATCTCATGTACGACGATGATGGTATCATTCTAACGCATAGCGTTCTCTCATAGCAGACTGTCAATGTGCAATATTACTGCTCATTTTTGGAGCACTATCTCCTACTAACTTTGAGAAAAAATAACGACCCTTTCTGCAGAAAGCCACTACCACTTTGCATGACAATGCTCGGCCGCATGCTGCTCAAGCTATGATTCATTTGTTTGATCGATGGGGCTGGGAAGCTTTTACCATCCATCATACTCTCAGATCTAAGCCCTTGTGATTCTGTCTTAATTCCTAAGATGAAGGCATCACTTTGTAGTATCGGCTTCAAAACTGTTCTACAGAATCTGGCGGCAGTAGACCGTTCCATTTCAGCTGTCAACCGAACAGTTGCTGCCACATGTGTTCTGCGACATCAAAATCGTTGGAAAAGGGTTATACACAATGCTGGTGACTATATTTAAGAACTGTAAAACATGGTGACATTAATCACTTTGTTTTCCATTTAAGTAAATAGTTGCCACTATTAAAGTTCCAGCCCTCGTAGTACATAAAATTATTTTTTTCTATGATTTAACTAGTTATTTTGCCTTTTGGATACAATTTTTGTAATATTTTTTGAACTGCCTGTTTTTGCTGGCAAAACTAAGCAATACAGTAATTTATATAATTATAAGTTGAAAGAGTTTAAATCGAATTCGTTTTCTGTGCTATGCTATATTATTGATATATTAGGATCATATTGACGAATGCTTTTCACTATTGTCTTTTAGCACTATTAATCTTAATATTGGGAATCTAGATCGAGACTAATGGCCTAGTGGCCAAATGTCTGCCATTTGCATAAACCAATATTCTTTTTACTCTTTAACAAACCTAGTAATGGTATCACAGCATATATTTTTATATTTAACAATCTATTCGTAATATTAAATGCATCTTTTCTAGTGACTTAAGCACTCACGACTAAGGGAAATATTTTTTTACCATTTTAAAGTATTCAACTACTTGCGACCACTATTTTTTTTAAAAAAAATAGGGGATTGTTTTGTAGTTTTTAGATTTTTTTAGTTTATTTTAAGAAAAGTATGCTAAAATTAAGAAGATGAAATGAAATTATCAATACTAAATTGTGAACAAATTTATAAATATTTACAAAAAATAACATAAACGGGACCCATTCTGTATCAAACGTTTATAAACGAATTTTCCATTTTTTCAATTGTGATGTGATGCTTTGTTATTTATTTTTGAAATGACCTTCAGGATAAAAGATATTTTAATATTTACAAAAGCTAGAGCACTTTATCTTGGTTATTATATCAAATTGCTTATAAAAAAAGAGTAACTATATTAACATAAAGGAGTATAAATTTTATAATAAAACAGTGATTGTGATGAATCTGAAGGATAAAACACTTCTACTATGACTTCTTGCTGAAAGTAGTTTGCTTTTACTAAAACACTTGTATTTTTTGTTCAAATGAACGGAAAATAATAAACTTGGTATTTTTATAAAAATAATTAGATGACATATAAAAATTCATAGAAAAATGTGTCAATTTTTTGCAAAATTAACAGTTTTATTTTAATCTGATACCTTAAAACTGGTGATTATTTTATTTAATTATAACCTATCCTGCAATTTTACACATAAGGGCAAAATAAAACATTTTCCGAATGCAATTATGTAAACGAAAATTGTTTAGGAAAAATCGAACTGACAAATCAATTAGTGCTAATCATAAAACATTCACCCCTCAGGGGACTCACCTTCTTTAGGTGAGTACGGGTGTCACAATCCCGAGGTGCCCTAGTGATCTTTTCCTTTTCCCACGGGGTTTACTGTCTTTGGTAAACACGGGCTTCACGAACCCGGGGTACCCTAGTGATCCTTCTCTATTTTCGACCCTCTTTCTTGTCATTCAATTCATTCTTTCTCTTCCCGTCTAGACCACAGATATTAAAACAAATGTTTGGCGCAGTATAGCCGAAATCGGCTCTTGCGCCAATAAACCTCAAAATCACTCATAAAACATTCGCAAGTTATACTTTTATTGCTTCTGTTTATTGTGTGTCATGTAATAATATATTACTATGTTTTCTCACATGTTTTATGTTATTCTAAAGTATAAGTTCGTGCATTGATTACATATATGTGAACAAATGAAAACAAATGCCTAATAATGACAAATAATTATATTCTATTCCCAAAAAATTCAGAAACTAAATACATTGTTAAATAACTTTTCTTAGGATTTTTATTTAATAAATGTTTAAACAAAGTAAAATAAACAATTACGTACCAATGTTTACTCTAATAAAACCTTATGACCTTATTAAGGATAAATTTACCATAATTTTATTTTGTTTGTATATTCATTTTGTTTCTGTCAAATTGTTTATTTTTTTAATTAAACAAGCTATCATTAATTAATTTACAGACTAACTAATTATTTCATTGAAAACTAGATAAAGTGTAAACTTATTAACCTGTTGCACACTTCAACTGATTTGGTTTGGTAATTTCGTGAAATATCTTATTATTCAATGAAATCAATGAATGTATACGCTTCAACGGTAGCATATGGATCTATTTGTGAAAATTAATTTATTTTGGTTTGTTTTCAGAAATTGAAAATCAAGAGTTATTATTTTAGATAAAGAAAAATTCAAAAGTGCACAACTTGTGAAAATCGTTTTAAGGGGGTAGGTTCACGAAACAGGATCTGTATCTCAGTAATGTTAAAAATAGGTATTTTTAAGGAACATTTATAAACATTCTATTGAATAAAAGTCTCCAATTTTTTACGGAATATTCTTTGAACAATAATGTATACTTTAATCACAGATTTTATGGATAAAATGTCTAGTAATTTAAAAAAAAATATTTTTTTGCTCAAATCGTTTTTTTTTCAAAAAGAGTGAAATTTCATGATGTTTAATGCTATAAATTAAGTCAGAATATTTTTTTAAAAAAATCCCTCGTTTAAAGTATGTATTAGAGTGTAATTATTAATTATGCAAAGTTATAAGTTGTTAAATGCAGTAGTTTAGGAGCAAATGTTCCTTACATGGTAAAAATGTTAGTTTTGATAAAAATGGATTTTAGTAATGGATTTAGTAGACTTTGACAGGTGGTAAAACATTTTCAAAAAATTATTAAAAATACTTTTACTCCACGTAGAAGGATAATTTTTGCACCATTAGAAGCGTAGAATTTTATATTTTATTAAAATGGGAAAAGTGAAAATTGTGTTTGGGGTCCGAAATTCATGAACCTACCCATCTTATGCAGATCAAGACTTGTTTTCTTCTTCAGAAATATGTGCTTCATTCTCGTTTAAGAAGGAAGATTTTTTCCTTTTCTCAGGGTTCTAGGAACAATTTGGTTCCACTGATAAGCCAAGAGTCTTGCTCAACTTCGTACCAATATTCAGCAAGATATTAAAGGATTACAAAAAGACATGTAGTGATCTGCCATTAAAAAAGGAAAGGTACGTTTTTACAAATGTTTATGGTAATCGACTTAGGGACTGTTTTGTAAACCTTAGTTTCAGAAACGTATAGCGCCATATACATAAAAAAATTGCTATTATATAAAACAATAAAACTTATATTACTGTAAAGCATTGGATTGAGATTTGTCATCTTCTCTAAAAGTTATAATTGAGTAATGTGATGGATTTTTTCATCTATAGTCATATGCTTCATGAAAAATTTAAGGTTCAAATGAGTTTTAGATGAGGCATCCACTGTGTGTCCCAGTTATATATACTGAAATCAAGACTCACAATATTACTATTTACACGTAGCAAATCTTCAACTAAGTAACTAATTTTGCAACTTCATGTCTAAAATTTCTGTTGTGAAATATTTTAAAAATTAAAATAAATGTGATATATAGCGATAAAATCCCACAAGGCTATTAATATGAGCCTAGCTTAACTAAACGCGAAATATTTCTAATTGAAGACTAGAGAAAGCACAATGTGGTGGAAATGCAATTTAATATGAATCAAAATGATCTTATTTATAATTTCGAGTACTTAAATTATTACTTTAATGGTGAATTAATTTTCTTAGGATATTTTATTCTCTCGAGTTCTTAACACATTTAAGAGCATTTTGTGCGTAAAATATCAATCTTAATTCTCTAAAAAAAACGAAACTTATTCATAAAACTTATATTTTAATTAAATTTATACTTAAATATAGCTAGAACTTTTTCTTAATTTAAAAAAATAAAGAAAAAACTTAGAACTTAATGAAGTTCAAAGTATCCAATGTTTTAATAAAGTAATGTCAGTTTTAAAAAGTAATGACCATCCCATGTAAAAAAAAATACCCGAAGCAAAATTATTTCCTGAAAACTTCGTGCTGACTTCCTAATTTGACTAGTTTCTTTTAACTTTAAGACATCACTTTTAACGAAGTTATTAAATAAATTCCTCTTCGAAGTAACTTAAAATGAAGCCTCAGAATCCAGATTTAATTTCACCGTTTAAGAGTATTAATTTATGCAAGTTGGTGCTTGTTGGGTTTTTTCCTTTTATTTCAAAAGGCAATTACCTCTAATACTGAAGCCTAAATTTGTGTCTAGAAATTTAATTTTGTCAAGTATTATGGCGTTAGAGAAAGTTAAAAATAGCAACAACAAAAAAATACCTTAGAGAAATTGCGCGTCTGATGAAGATTTATTAAACTTTTTAAATGTTTTTTCAAAAAAAATAGTTTTTAGAACCAGAACATTCAACTGAATCATGGAGCTATTTAACACAAAAATATTCTTGGGTAATTCTAACAAAAAACAGAAGTATGCGATGAGATTTTGAGCAAAATAAACGTTTGACTATTTACGCATTTTGTCTTATGATATTGAAAATGATGCTTAAAAAAGTGGTTGATTATGCAAACGTAAAATGACATACTTAAACTTAGCATTTACACATATATAATGTATGAGAAAAAACGTTAGAAAGTTATTAAAACAATTATTTCGCTTAAAACATAAGTGTTTTTTGCATTTTGGATCAGCAATTATAATTTAAAATTAATTAATTGCCAGTGTGGTCAATATTTACAATTAGTGTAATTTGGAAAAAAATGGAGATAATTTTTGAAATCAGCAAATAAATAACATAAAAATTCCCCAAAGCTTCTTTTGTATTTATAAAAAACTTCAATTTTCCAGGCTTGTGTTATTAAAGCACAAAAAGTGTCCAACAGCATCCGCTGCCAAATTTCATTCTTTATATCCCCTGTACATATAAATTAAATTAAAGTTGTTATTGTATTACAGAATGAGAAAAACCAACAAAAAAAAACATTTTAATAAGGCTATTTCTACCTTATGATTTGTCTCACCCATAGGTATATTAATTTTCAAGCTCGAAGTGATAGTATTCTTTGCTCCAACCAATATACCTTTAGCTATTTTCCTTCCCTTCTCCAAAAGAAAGATGTTATAGCCAGGAAAAGCAAATATCTCCATATCCTTTTTTACTTTGTTTGCCTCCAAAATTGTGAATATATCTACTTTCTTGTCATTCAAATTCGGTCATTTTAGTTTGGGTAAGATCACCTGCATTCCACTGCAGAACGTGAAACGAATACTGCACATGTTCCATATTAATTAATATTTAGAGAAATAACAAGAAAAAAATGATCAGAAAATCACGAAAGATCTTGGTTGCAAAACTGTTACTCATTCAACACCACTCAGGGAGCACCTATAGCTCGAGGAATGCTACGACTGTGGTTAACGTTGCCTCCATGTAAAGGGAAATGGAAACAAACTTCGAAAGCAGATAAACATGCTCAAATGGCGAGGTTGGCTGTTTAGCTGGAACAACACTTTAGCAAGAGAAGTGCCACTTAAATGCAAGTGGCTTTTTGGCACACAAGGCACAGATTTTAAGCTACAACGTATATGTAACTGTTGTATACAAAGTTCTACAAGTAATGGCTTTAGTCTCAGGGAGGGGAGTCAATATTTTTTAACACATACTTAAATCGAATAGAACACTGACAGTAAATTTTTCATTAGTATAAAATTTAAAATTTATTTTACTATTATACTCTAAAGTATAAATTAATTGTAACATAAAATCTGAAAAAAAAAGATAATCTGACCAATGGGGATTGTAGTCTTTGTTGCTCTTCATCCCATGTATCTCTCAATTTATCAACTGACAAATTTATTGATCGTCCTAAGAACTAAAATGATTGATTCTCGCATATTTTGAAGCATCAATTAATATATAAAGCTCCTTGACAACAAAGGACAAGTTAAAAATTAATTGGGATAGAAAATAACGGATTATGATAAAATAATTGAACGTATTACAAACAACAAAGGAATTGGGAAATTTCGCGTAAGGGAACTAGGGGAAAAAATTGTAGCAATAACTATATTAAAATGGTGCTTATTTAATAATTCATTTAGATGATCAGTCATTGATCTAGATTATAATTTTATCATGAAATGATTGTATTTGCTGTGTTAAAGGAAAAAGTTAGTTATTTGATAGAATACCTAGACATTTCTCGAAAAGAATTAATCAAGTCGGTTAAAAGAATAATAATTTCACATTTTAACTAGTTATTCTACGATATAACTAAGCATTCAATAAATTAAATAATCATAGAGAATTAAAGTGAAAGATAAATAATTTGACATTAAATCAAGTTTTATAAATAATGGGGAATAAACATTTAAAGATTCTCAAAAAATAGATTTCATACTAAGGATATATTAATTGATATATATTAAAGAACAGTAATAAAACGCAACAAAATTAAGGGCAGTAATTATTGTATTTAAATTCTGACAACGTATAATTGTATGAATTGTGTTAAACTATTCAATCATTTGGAAGAAATAAACTGTTCCGGTTCAAACAGCTTTTGAAAGCCGTCTTTAACACTTTAACGATTAGGCAATCGTTATTCTTCAAACTAACTAGATACTTTAAAAAGTTTTATTTGCTTTAATTGACTTGGCTTAGAAACTTGAGCAATACTTAGTTATTATATACAAATAATATCAATGTAGACTACATGAAAATCAAATTGTGTTTTATTCATAATATAGTTATTGCACTATGAGTAGTATCAATTAAGGATAAACCAATAAAAACTTTTTAAAATGCATATGGTAATGCTGTTAAATTAAAAATGATTTCCTCATCATTAGTGTAATCTCAAAATAATCGTCAGTATAAGAAAATATATTTCTAATTTTAATAATAATTAATAATGATTACTTTAATAATTTGTAACATATTGAGAGAAATAGTTCCCCGAAACACACACATAATCCCCAGAAATGTTTTAAGTATATATTATTTGTGATCAACAAAAAAAACTAGAATAATAATATTATCTAAAATACCTTTCATAAATTAGTTATTCATATTTTATTATTAATACGCGTATTTAGACTTATCACCTGGCAGGATGGATGAAGAAGATTGAGCACAATAATAGCAACTCTTAGACTCTCTACGGATAATGTATTTAAAAGAAAAATAATGCTTGGCGAAGTTGAAAGTAAGCACAATACAATAAAAAAAATCTGAAATTTTTTATTTTTACCAAAAATTATTTTCATTTAAATGCAAATAAGCCTTTAAACTTTCGGTAAAAACGCGTTATTTAGGTAATAAATATATTCGAAAACATGAAAGAGGAGGGCCTTTAAACAATTACTTAAATTGAAATTTCAAAATTCGCGAAATTACTTTTCATGTTAAAAAACAAAATGCAGTAATTCCTAAAAAACATAAAAATAAAAAAAAATTTTTTCTAAATTAGTACATTTTATTTGTAAAAATACTATGAGAAAACGAACTATATACATATGCGCAATGCTTTCAATGGAATAAAAACTAGTTTCTTGTGTATCATTATCTGTTGAATGAATGCAGTCATTGAATAAACGAGGAGACATATTGATATTTTAATTTCCCATTTATATGTTATTAACACTAATACTCCTTATCTGTTCGTGTTTGTGTTTTGTTTGTGATATTGGCATTTCTTTGTGATTTTTTATTAAGTTAGTTTAAGAATAAAAATCGTATTTAAAAATGGTTTTTACCTCTATTTTGTCAACAACTGTAACCAAATGTAACCAGCGTGTAACCAAATGTAACTGTAACCAGCTAACCGAGAGGATTCTAAAATATTTTCCTGCTTCTAGTTATGTGTGGTCCTAGTGCCACCATGGCACCCTACAAACAGGAATTCTCAGATCGGCTGTGCAAAAAGTTGTTCATAATTAATTTAAACTAACTGCGCACATATTCTAGATTTGTCAAGAAATCCAACCTGATTATCAGGTCATTCATACAGAACTTTCTGTAGGCATTCTTGGTCGCATTAGTAATGAAGATCGATGTCTTCTAAAAATTGGTAAAACATTCCTAAATTGTTTCATTAGTACAGATGGACTATTTCGGTTGCCAACAAGTTGGCGTTTATGTTTTTAAGGATATTTGAAGGACCAAATTTATGTGTTACAAAGATTCGCGGCATCGAAGAATTAAAAAATCGAATTATCACGGAAATAACTAATGTGACTCCTTAAATTATTAATAACATTTAAAGGGAAATAAAGAACAAATTTGATATTCATCGAGCAAGTAAGATGAGCTCATATTGAAATGTATTTATATAAAAGTTTTGAAAGACTAAATAAAACTCGATCAGTGTTTTGAAATATCTCTCTATTGCTGAGCATATATCTTTATCCAGTGAATAAATTAAGGACACCGTATATTATATTGTTATAATTTTATGTTTAACAACACAATATATTATAATAAAATTCATAAAGTTCCTAACACTAACATTTGAAAAAAAATAATTGTATACAATTTATTCCTTTTTTATACTCTACTGTTCGAATTAATTGGGACAAACATGTTTTCTTATTTGAGTTGGTATGTGATTACTGGTGATGTTTTGAATCACTTCAATACCGTTAAATCTGCCATTAGGTAGTGTGGCAAATCGACTTTGACTATAATGTATTCATTTTAATGTATCAGGAGCTCAATTTTGAGCCTTTCAGTGATGCAGCTGGGAATTTAAATTATGCGTTCTGTATAAGCCGTGTAACTTTTACTTCTTCAAAGATGGATATTACTCCGAGGAGGCGTTCTAAAATAAATGGCTCTCAATGAACACACTTCTCTGACTGTGAGAGATATAACTGTTAAGAATCCCCTAACGAATTCTCTTTGTAACCGCCAGAGGGCGTCTGAACTCTACGTAAGTAGATACTTATGTTTTTGTTTACAATCACTCTGTACTCTGAACTCTGTACTTGTACGCTGAACGCAGCTCTCCCAACTTGAAGGGTGCCAGGCCTAATAACAATGGATAAATAAATTGTTAAGTTTATTGTTTTCGATGGCTCTTCTTTTGATGACTAAATTTAATTGTCTGACCAAAAATAATATTTTTTTAATAACTATGGCAGTTGGTGTCATCGAATTAAGTGTTTTAAGAATATTTCAGAATTCTGGATCATTGTCTCCAAAAAAGTAAAGAAAAATGTGGCCGCAAGTGGAAAACTACGCGAAGAATTGATAACATTTTAATAAGAAGTAGCAAAACAAAATCCAAGAAAGACAAGTATATACCTTTGACGGGATTTATTGGATAATGGTGTTGAAGTGAGTACCTGAACTGCATGGAAAAGGCTTCCGGAAGGTGGCCTTAAGGCAACAAGACTGAGGAGAAAAACCATTTCTAACTCACAAAATGATGGGAAAACATTAGCATGGGTCAAAATTACCGATCATGCGAGTGGAAGAATATGATTTTGAGTGATGGAACTTTTATTTGTGCAGATATACACGATCAAGTGTAATTAGACCAAGTAAAGTTGAAACTTTGTTACTAGATCATATCTAACAGATTGTAAGACACACTTCTAAACAGATGTTTAGGGTTTTCTTTCACAACAAATGGCCCTGAAAGCTTAGTTACCCTTAAATATATGGTCAAATATATAGAAATATTATATAGTAGGATTATTTCATATTCTTGGAAACACTTGATGGAATATTTCAACATGACTTTGCTCCTTGTCACAATTCAAAATTAATTCATACTTTCACGCGGGAAAAAATAGAAATGCTCGATTAGTTTGTAAATTTCCCAGACTTAAATCCATTCAAAAGTGATGGCATATTTTCAAGAATCGCTTCGCTAAAATTAACCGCACGACAACAGAGCAAATGATAAAAGGGATATATTAGTGAGACTTCAAGATTATGAAATAAAGAGTATGTGTGTTACTCTAGTGGAGTTCATGCCAAGATGAGTTGAAAAGATCCTTTCCGCTAAAGGAAGATAAACATCGGACTAATATGCAGATTTTTCAGTCTGTTTAAGAAATGTAATGACAAAAAGCTAAGGGGTTTTAGAAAAAAATCACTTTTTTTTCCATTTGTTCCAATTAATTCGAACAGTATAGTATTAAACTTTAATTTTATCAATATAAGTGTTTTATCTTTCCATAAATTCCTGCCGAAAATTAAGAAGTTTTATAAAGTTTAACCATATGCAGCTAGACCATTTCTAACTCACAAAATGATGGGAAAACATTAGCATGGGTCAAAATTACGATCATGCGAGTGGAAGGATATGATTTTGAGTGATGGAACTTTTATTTGTGCAGATATACACGATCAAGAGTAATTAGACCAAGTAAAGTTGAAACTTTGTTACTAGATCATATCTAACAGATTGTAAGACACACTTCTAAACCGATGTTTAGGTTTCTTTCACAACAAATGGCCCTGAAAGCTTAGTTCCCCTTAAATATATGGTCAAATTATAGAAATATTATATTGTAGGATTATTTCTCATATTCATGGAAACACTTGATGGAATATTTCAACATGACTTTGCTCCTTGTCACAATTCAAAATTAATTCATACTTTCACGCGGGAAAAAATAGAAATGCTCGATTAGTTTGTAAATTTCCCAGACTTAAATCCATTCAAAAGTGATGGCATATTTTCAAGAATCGCTTCGCTAAAATTAACCGCACGACAACAGAGCAAATGATAAAAGGGATATATTAGTGAGACTTCAAGATTATGAAATAAAGAGTATGTGTGTTACTCTAGTGGAGTTCATGCCAAGATGAGTTGAAAAGATCCTTTCCGCTAAAGGAAGATAAACATCGGACTAATATGCAGATTTTTCAGTCTGTTTAAGGTATGTAATGACAAAAAGCTAAGGGGTTTTAGAAAAAATCACTTTTTTCCATTTGTTCCAATTAATTCGAACAGTATAGTATTAAACTTTAATTTTATCAATATAAGTGTTTTATCTTTCCATAAATTCCTGCCGAAAATTAAGATTTTAAGTTACATATGCATGCCTTTTTTACGAACTTTATCCATAAAGTGCATTATTACACCATAAATATAAAACAATTCTGAAACCCAAAATAAAGCAATATATAAAGTAGCAATGCAAAAAGTATTCAATCACTAAAACTAAGCATGCTTGATCCATCCACAAAAACTCTTTTGAAAATTTTGGGGATTCACTCAGTTTCAAATATCCTTCCACTTCATGGTCGTATTCATTTTCTACAAAACTTTTTGTGATATCTTACTGCTTTCATTTCTTTGAAATGGGACCACTCTGACTTTTAAAGTGTGTATTTGAGTAAATGTAGAAGTATCTTCAAATAAAGACAGACTCAAATGATTTTTATTCCATAAGAATAGTAAGGCATTGGAATATTTTTTTTTTCAACTTTTAATGTCTTCATCAGAGTCATAATGTATTTAAAGATTCATCAAAGATTCAGAAATGTATATATTTGTTAAGACATTCAAGTATTATAAGTAACTCAGTGCTTTTCCTAAGAATATTTTGGTTCAGCAGTGAAACAAGAAAATAATTTTAATAGAAATTGATCAATCTGTACATAATCTTTTCTACTTGTGTATAAATGATATCATCAGTTCCTTAATAAATATATAATAGAAAAATTGATATTATAATTTAAGATATAAATGCACAATGTACAGCCTTTGTAGCCCTTTAAGTGTAAAATATTTTCAAACATTAATATCATACAAATAAATCATTATATATGCAAAATAACTTATTTATTAAGAATTAAGAAATAAATTTTTATTAAGGAATTAATTGTATTATTAAGAAATAATTATTAATTTAATGCATGTCAGATATATTCAGAAACTATTATACTTTTCGTTATAGATAAAAAACTATGTTACAAAGAAATGTTATTATTTTCATTATAAATAATAAGTTATTTTATTATTTCTTATTATTCGTAATATCGTTACATATTTCCAATAATATGTCAATTACCCCGGGGTAATTCTAGATGGTTCACTAGTGGATAAATTTACAAAACTGAAACCTATTGTTATTTAATATTTAGTTTAATTGAATTGAATTTCATTAAAATAAAAAGTATTGAATATATTTGTCTTTATAGAAAAGATATAGAATATGTCTACTGAATTCAGCGATAAATTTAAATGCAGTTAGTTTAGGTGTATTGAAATTGAAAGGACATTTATAGCCAAACTTTGTTATGGAACATTTTAATTGCACAATAAATCTCTTCTTCATAATATATTTTATATTTTTGTTAAGAAATTTACATACCACAATTATTTTTACTGACCTATATATATTTTGTTGTTGCAGAATGAAGTATTTACTTATTACTAAATAAAGTTATACTTCTTCCTACTAAATTATTTTGAGTCAACCAATGAAAATAAATTGTTTAAATTTTTATCGTAATTTTATTTAAAATTATTCTGCCTATACTCTGTCATTATATGTCTAAGAAAACAGTACAAAAAACTATGGTTTTTTTTATCATTCTCTTTATCTTTTCGGCTTCCCCTTATATGATTTATTTCCTTTTTATTTGTACATTTCTCTTTCTTTCATGTCTACAAAGAGTTACTTATCCTCTCTCTCATACTCACATTCTACTGTTTTTCCCAGGTACTTTTGTCTTTATTCTGGATTGCATACAGAAAGTTTTATCGCTTTTTCTTTGGCACTGATATTTTTGCTTAGAGGTTTACTGCTTCTTAAGTGATCCTTATTTTTACCAAGATTGAAGGATCATCTCCTATTGTTTATAATTTTCTTTCAGCACTAAGCGCAATTCAAGATAAATCTAACAAAACTGTAGCCACCTTTCATAATTTAAAGCTATATGACCCAAAAGAAAAAGAAATAGTTTAAGCAAGAAAAGTATATCTTTCTTAAATAAGTAATTTTTTATGCGGCTTTCTTCGTTTTATTTATTTTATAATTTAACATCTAATATTGTTCAGTAAATATAATGGAAGAAAGTAAGGATCTATATAAATGTAGATTTTCAGATATATATTCGTGACAATACTCGTTTCAGACAAACTTTATTGACATATAGTTTTGTAGTAAGGAAAATGGAAAAAATATATGGTAGGGAAACAAACCTTTATTAAGCCTTTATACGGATATATATTTTTCTTATGTTGTATTATTATATATAGTATATCTTTGCTATAACCTCCCATATTAGATAAATTTAGTAAGCGCTAGAATATAGTAGTGCTCATAAAAATATTATTTTCCTCTTTCTTTTTTAATGATCTCGAAAATTTTTGAATCCTTTATTAAAACAAAGAAATAACAGAAAGAGGGAAAGAAGCAGAGAGTAAAAAATGAATGCCAATTTTACGATGCCCTTATGCTGCATTAAAGTAGAAATAAATGGCCTGATAATAATTAACTTTTCAGAAGTTTTTCGTGTATTCATAATTAATGATGTATTGTTTACTTATTTAATGTTCCTCATACATTAGTAGCTTATGAATGAAATTATAACAGTATAAGCATCTATTTTTGCCAATAGGTGCCAGCTTTTCTAAGTTGTAATATATTTTACTGTATTTTGTTTGCTGAAATCGTGTATATATTAGGATGTGTAGGTTATGTGATTAAATAGAATAAGATCGTGACGTTGTTAATGTCCATTAACTATAATTAATGTTCTTTATTTCTAAAAATTCACTCCTATATTTTTCGAATGTATAATAAGACATTTTTATATTAAAAAAGGCATTGAGTTTTTCTTGTCATAATATTGCAAGATATCCTTTTTTACACTTCTTATCTTTGTAGAGGAGATCCCCGGGTAAAAATAAGTTTTTCTATGAACTCCTCTCAAACTTCATGCTTTTATACATTAGAAAATGAATTATATTAATAATTATTAATTAATCAACGAAACAATAATTGTTTAACTTACTTTGTGCTTCATATTTACGTGACATATAATTTATCGTTTTCTAAAATTGTACTTTGTATGTGTCAAATGTACTTAATTTAGAATATTTATCTTTTAATGCTGTAAAAAGTACGATTTATTTCGAATTTGAGACTATATATTAACTTCAAATTACTAGAACATTTTTATAAATATTCTTAGAAAGTGATCACTCAATGATAAGAGATCGCTTAAAAGATATCCCACAGATATGCATTAAAATATATATATAAATGATTTCTTAAGTACTTATTATTCCTATTAGTTATATCAAAAGAAACAATAATTCTGAGATCTTGAATCTTATTAACCATGTTGAACCATTCTACATTTGAAATATATATTCAGAATACAGGTATTGTTCTATGATCAAAAGTAACTTCCCTTCACTCATAATACATCAAAGAATCTAATTAATTAATTAGTTGTTAAATATTTTTTTCTTTTAGCAAAACTTGATTTCTTGATTCTTTGAATATAGATTAAAATTCAAATTTTGTAAGGTTTTCCTTGAATGTGTGCGTGTTAAAAAGTTAGCATCCCATCTAATATTAATAATTGTCTAATACATTTAACGACTTCAAAAATTCTAATTAATGCTAGTGAAACCCTTCTAATCTAAATGATGGGACAAAGAATAATATATTTCCATTTACAAAAACATAAGAAATTGTTTTTAAAAAAGTTCAAATTATTGTGAAAAATGGGAAATATTTAATTTATAAAGCTATTAAAAAGTTATATGCAATACATTAAAATGTTTAATCATTTAAATTTCTTTCATAAAAAAATCCTAAAATTCAAAATACCATGCAATAACATTTAGGGGAATATTTAATTTTGTATGATCGGAAAATTTAAGTTTTAAAATACCGTATACTAATTTAGAATGTTATTGATCAATGCCCATATCGCGAAATGTTAAAACAAGGAAAATGTATATATTTTTTCGTGCAACAATTTATTATATTTTGGAAAAGAGAGAAATTCTTCTAATATTTTTTCCATAACAACTCAAAAACTTATGATCGAACTCCATTGCATTTTGGAATATGCGTTTTTTGTTATTAATTTGAAAATTTTATTTGTGGAAGTAAAATTTTGAAAAAGTCTGTACTGTTTAGAGCGTTATTTTTTAATTGTTCTTTATTTCAGATTATTTCCCTGTACATATTTCATATTAAAAATTAGAATTTGAAGAAGTATTTTGTTGCTTGCAAAATTAACCAAATAAATTGTTTCTGTATCTTAAAACAATTTTTAAATTAATTTCTTATTTTAAGTAAACTACTGTAAAGAATTCATTTTTGCAGAAAATGAGATAAAACGTGCGTGACTGAATTAAAATGATTTTGTATATAATAGTAGTATCATTTACGTCAAAAGATATATTTCATCCAGTACGCCATTTAAATAACACCTCACCGCAGAAACGTATACGTACAGGAAAATAAATGAAAAAATTGTTGGACTAAAGAGAATTAGAAAAACAAAATAGCCATCAAATAGTTCCGAAGAAAGACAATTTTTCAATCCCAAGCAATTACGTTTTATTAAAATCATACAAACATGCTATTTAAAAACGTTATTAATTTTTTATTAAATAATTATGCACAAAATCACTTTCAATAACGTACGAAAATAAGTAACAAAGAATAGTCTACTTTGAATAAAAATAAATTTTTAGAGTTCTATGTATAATATATACAATTAATTATGTATTATTTGCTGTAAAAAATTGTTTTTGTAGTTTTTCCATATGAGAAATAAATACAGCTAATTTTTGAATGATCTTAAAAGAGATTAATTTAATCATTCACAGAAGACATTTTTAAAAAATAATATAAATAACAGTATATACTCTAATAAATTTTTTTTCTACACTCATGTCCATAAATTAAGGATAATGAAGTTGAGGCAAAGAAAGAGACAGAAGCAAACCAAATTTGACTTATTTGTAAAGTCTATTTATTAAACAAAAGGTAAAGAGCAAAAACGATGTTATATGTTTGACATAATTAATAAAAATTGCGATTTTTACTCCCTGGAGCAAATTTCAATAAAAAACCTATTTACAAAAAACAGTATAACATGGTTAGTATGATGATTAATACGGAGTATGTCTCCCGGACGATGCAATACAGGCCTTACAACGCCTACGCATGCTGAGTATCAAATTATCAATCTGATCTTGGGAATATTACACCACTCATCAAGCAATGCCCTCCGAAGTTCCGGTAGACAGGTGGGAGGAGGTTGACGGGCAGCAATTCGTCGACCAAGCATATGCCACACATGCTCTATTGGATTCAAGTCCGGTGAGTATGCTGGCCAATCCATACGGGTGATATCCTCCGATTGAAGGCATTCGTCTTCAATGTTTGCACGGTGAAGACGGGCGTTGCCATCCATAAACAGAAATTCAGCACCCATGGATCCCCAAAACAAACGTACATGTTGTTTCCAGAATGACATCCCGATAGATGTGGCCTGTCATCGTTACACTCTGAACATGCAGGTCAGTTCTGTCTCCCTAAACGAGCAATCCTGCACCACCGTAACGGTGTCGTTTAATGTGTTCTCTTGGTGGTAACGGGCGCTCTCCATATGAAAGTCCGGTGAGAATCAGACTGCAAACTAAACCTGGACTCGTCGAACATCACACAAGACCACTGTTGCGGTGTACACAATGCATGCTCTCTACTCCAGGTTAATCGCAGGCGACAGTGAGTTGCGGTAAGGGGAACACATCGGACAGGCCTACGAGCATATAGACTAATGTGCCCTAAGCGTCTGTACACGGTCTGCCTTGAATCTGTCGTACCGGTAGCTAAAGAGAGCTGACG
>BMAO01003805.1:0-31534 GCA_019973975.1 Trichonephila clavata | reverse complement strand
CATTTAACTTTTTACATAAATTAATGAGTTATAAAAAGCGATAAATATGTTGCACGTCTAGATTAAATACTAGTTAGAAAAATATTTCAAAATTTTTAATATTATCACTAATATTCGTGTTATATTTCTAGAAATCTCTAGAATCGCAAAAGCCGGTAACAATTAATTTATTTTCTTCAATTTTCGGCAATAACAGTCAGATTTAAAATGGTTTTATATAAAAAAATATTTATTAGAGAAGCTTTGAGAAATTAAATATATTCTTCATTTCTGTAGAAATAATTAAGTGAACATTGATTAATCAAAATTATAGCATTTTAATTGTCATAAGCCTTAATAATTCAAAAGTTCAATTTTGAAAATGCAGCTTAAAATAAAATAGTTCTGTTTTTTAAATTAATTTTGTAAAAATATCTAAGCAGAATGAATTGTTTTGCCTATTAATCTCAACATATAAATAAAAGTTTATTTACATTGAAAAATTAATCATTTATTATGTGTGTATAATATATAGAAATAGATTCATATATCTTTTAAAAAGTATTTTGCGTAAAGATATGAATTGTAATTTAATTTCAAATGCAAATAACATATAGTGTAGCTTGATAAAATAAAAATAATTATGTATTCTTAAGAATTCATTCACTTTTTTCTTCACATTTAAGTTTAATTAGTTTACTAATAAGCTTTAATTACAGATAACTCTGCTCAAAATATCTGCTTGCGCTAATATTTTGAATGTTTTCGTAGTTATTTTTTATTGTTTAAAAACATTAAAATCTATACATTTGGAATGTTGATGTACTTCCGATACAATTTATTTCACTGGAGGATGAAAATTGTTTCATAATATTTTTTCTATGTATTGTTTGGAAAACTTGAGTAAAAGTATAATTATATTCTTCATAATGCTTAAAGAAACCTATTACATTTACAAGAAAAATATTTCAATATATATATTTATTATTAATTCTTAACTATTAGTTGAATTTTTTTATCGTACAATGTAATATTTACTTCATGTAACCACAAAATCCACCACATAACATTTTAAAGCAGGAAGGTAATTTGCAACCACTTGAAAATATTAATGATACACAGTAGGGCGTTTGTTTGCATTTAACTTACATCATAAGTGGTAATATCTAATTCTTAGTAGAGTAATTTTTATTCCAAGCAAACGATAACATAGCATTAACCTACTGTTAATAATATTGTTACGATTTTGGTATTTAAAATTGTTTATTATGTTAAATTATGTCAAAATTACTATTCTGCTTGAAAATAGTGCAGGATTAATGTTTTGCATGTAAACATGTGAATTAGTCAATTGCTATGGACCTTGTAAATAACATGGGCTCTTTGGGTATCTCGCCAATTGGAGATATGTTTAGTTGCGACAGTTTTGCAACTTATTTTTGCCAATTTTTGCCAAGTATCGCCAAATTTGGCGATATTTGACGACTTCCGTTCCGGCGTTCTCCTATTTTCGAATGTTCTACACTTTCGCGTGTCTATATAGGCATACTGAATGCAACATGGGCAGTTGTTATTCAGATTTCTTGAAGCTCAGACGCGCCCGCAGCTCTGTTACTTTACGGTGATTCGTTGTGATTTATGCCGAAGAGTACGAAAGCCTACGGCTTTGAATTGATATATTCCCCGCTGGATCAGTACATTGCGTTGTGTTATGTTTGTTGTATTACTGTGACTTCGCTTTCTTATGCTTTCTGAACATTGTATTCTTCATTGGCTGATAATAAAGAACTTTTTATCGCTGCCTGATTAAAGTCTATTCAATCCTGAACCCAACAGTGAAATTCGTTACATATGTTGCAATATTTGTCAAAGTATACATATATGAGAAAGATAATGAAAAATGAAATAAATGCTCTCCTAAATTAAGTTTAACTCACTTTCATTGTTATAAAACCATTCCATTTGAGTGTGTAAATGCTCTGGTATTGAAAATACCCTATTTCAAAGTTTCTCAAACTGGAGTGTGCATCCCCCCTACCATGGCGTGATAACCCTACGAGGGGGGCGCGAGTATATTGGGAAGTCGAAAACAAAAGATTATCTTTAAAAAATATTAATTTTTTTCAACATAAACAAATAAAATATATTCTGACATAACAAAATATAAAATGCACATTAACACTGACATAATACACTTATAAATACATCAGTACTGCGAAATGTATTTTATAATTAATGTAAGAACTAAATTAAGAATACTTAATTAAGATCAAGTGTAATAATTAACAGCGACCACAATGTCTTGTCATATACAAAATTATATACAGAAATTAAAACTTAGCTTGATAATTTGTACGGTTTATGAATAATCCCTTAAATGTCAATTAAAAATTACTCGATTCCCAATTCCACCGTTTTTTATCACGTCGGCAATTGAGTGTGTGTGGTGTATGGGGGGTATAAAAGGAATAAATAAGAAAATGCTCTGAAATAATTAAATCGGTCGCAAACCCTGACAAGGTACTTTTATTGCACTCCAAGGCCTTCGAAATAGTTTTATAGATAACAGTGCATAGAAAGATAGTATTTTGGAAAGACGTATATATACGTCCTGGCAATTAACGCACTGGTTGAGCGTGAGACGGTTATATACACCGGTGGTACTTAAGAGTCTAGCTTGTAGCTTTATCGTCAATGTATATCGTTATTACATTGAATACATTCTTATTTTGAGGGGGGGGGGGTGATAAAAATATAGAATGAGCATTGGGTCGCAAATATTGAAAGTTTATGAAGCTCTACCCTATTTTATAACTCGTACGATAGCAATAAATAACAGATTTTAATGCAAAACTATGTTACAGCTTTTTTTTTCAATATATATTATAAGAACTTTGCTGAAGTATTATATATAAAAAATATGTTTTACTTTCGAAAAAACAAATGGCAATATTATGTGTGTGTTTCCTTTTTTACACCACATGTATCCGGAATACTTATTTCAACTATGAATTAGACAGAACTCTTCCCATTTCACTGTACTTTTGAGGTGTCCGCATTAGTCGAATGGTCATAATATGAAGCACGTATTCATTGTTGTCGAGTCGTGGGGTCAAAATTAAAATTCACGGAAAACCCACTTTGTAAATGGAGCTAATGCCCATCTGATCTATTGAGGCTAAAACTCCTAACACTGAACTGGTATGAATGTATGGATAATAGTGTCAGCTCAGGTGTCATTATCGTTATTTGATCATTCTTCAAAATTATGAGATTCGTTGCGGTTGCTTTAACTCCTTCCCGGGTCTTTTTATTTCTGGATTGTGAATCAAAAAGAACGTTAACTTTTAAATGCATATTTTCTTATACATATGTTTTTAAACATAATAGTATCATTTACATACATAATTTCCTAAAAGTTAATGTACAAACAAATCTATTTAAATACAGGAGAGTAATTTACCTGTAAAGTTGGCTTTATGTATTGCTAAAAAATTAAATTTTGGAATCCATTCAAATTAACTATAAATATAAAGCTACCTAGAATACCTAGCTTTTATCTTGAATTACAAATTTTACTTACATCTTTTGCATGTACGTAAATAACTATGGAATTATTGATTGAAATTTGATCGAGTATGATAAATGCGAAATCATGGCACTGCACATAACTCAGCATCGCAATCTGAATAGAAGAATCTTGTTTCTCTTCTTACCTTTTCCCCTTTAGTGTATCTTTTTCAGCAACAAATAAGCTATCATGCTGGATTAGTTTTTCCTCTGTTGGGGGAATGTAATCAACAAAATGTGTCTAAGACAAACGTGAAGAAGATGCTCAGCATTTGGATGTCCTCCTTTTGCAGAAAATTCCACCGAGTTTTACTCTTCAATTATTCGAAACCATTAAAGGTACACATGAAATAATTCGGGAAAGACTGATTGCACAGTGTAAATTTTCACAGTGCCAGGGATACACTCGGAATGAGTCAGGATGGTAATTTACATCTACTCGAACTCAGCTCGGGAAAACCTGGGAAGGGGTTAAAGTGCGACGTAAATAAAAATTTGTAGTTTTTTTAAAGTTTAACAAGAAATATTTTTCTTTATATTTTATGACATATTACTTTAGAATCCAACTATTTCCCTTATTTTCTAATTACTCCAAATGTCATTGACTTCAATAGGCAACAGGAAAAGTATTAGATATATTATTCTGCAAATGTTTGTAGAAACTGTTACGTGGAAAGATATTTCATGTGCAAAAAGTTACAAAGATATTATCTGAATATGGTAAAAAAGACTGGCTGTTAAATTCGCAAAATGATTTCATTAAAATTTTTGTTCTACATACATATGGCAGCTGCTTTGAGTTAATACAGTTGTATAGCACATTGAGTGCCTCAGAACATTACAAGAAACTTTTTTGTAGTAATAGAAAGAGTAGTAGTTTTGTAGTCTAACTCAAATACAATAAATTTACCCATGGTGTAAATGATTCCACAATATCAAGAAAGCTGAATCATTTTGTTGATTGAAATTATTTTATTAACAATTTTAAATCATTGCCACATTTAAAGATAAAATCTAAATGAAAAACAAATCAGAAATTTACGATATCCACCGTCTCATCATTTACCGCCTCCCAACAAGATTCATTCCAACAAGAAAAAAATCCTGCTCACTGAGCACGTGCACTTACAGGTGACACGGCACTGACCTAGTGAGGGTTCATAAAATAAAACTCGCTACATTTTATTTTAACCAATAGGAATAATATCAAAAGGGTTAAAACAAGAAATTTATTTATTCACAAATATAAAAAAGAGCACTTTGGTCATTTGCTTTTTAATCTATTAACACTAGAACATCCTCCCACCACGATGTAAAATATATAAAATAACTATAATAACTGAATAATTCCAGAACTAATGTTCAGCACGTTTTACGTTTAAGGTTTTTTAATATGTTCATTCAATTATCAAATATTATGACCCTTTAAACGAAAGAGAAATTGTCTGACATTTTGTTTCGCGAATTTGTGGACCACTGTTTTGTCGCAAAACATTTCGAGTCACAAATTTGTCAGGAACATTATTGTTATACGGTATCCATACTGTTCCAGCCCTAGTGACATATACAACAGGATTTACGGGAATATTATCAGATACATCTACACTTTCTTCAGATTCTTCGTAGTCACTTTTACTCAATATTATGCCTTCATCGGAATCTAAATTAAAGCAAGACAGCTCGCCACCATCCGATTCATTTTCAGGAACCTCTCGCACCAAATTATATATTCATCAGGGCTTAGACCTTTTCTTATAAGTAATCGCTTCAGGGTATCTGATCTGCATAAAGTTCAAAAATCGAATGAAATATTTTTATCAACAAATAAGCAAATGCTGTGCAACGAAACATTTAGACACAACGAATTTAGCATAACTGACTCATTTCTGCTGTGAATGAAATAACACTCCATTCGAGGTAAATATTTTTCCGAAAGTTTGTTTTACTAGTGATGCCTACTTAGTGAAATATCTTTTGACCTAAAGCGACAGCTATTTATAGTGATAAATTGCCTTGGTGTCGAATTAACTCCAACGGCCTTTCGGGTTATATTTAGTTGTAAAGTATCTCTAATTAACTTAAAACTTGAAAGCTTTTTCTGTGTAAAAACCAAGAAAAATTACTAAAAGTCACGGAATGTTTTTAAATTCCCTGCAAAAATGTGGAAAAGGGGGGGGGGGAATCAGGCCCTGGTGTCCAATCGACAGCGATAGATGTTCTAGAGTTAAGTTACGTATTAAATAATGTTAAGTTTAATATTTAATATATTAAACATTCAATATAGTTATTATAAGTACAAGTACACATCTAATGATCATTAAAGATAAAACTTTGTATAATAGGTGTTGTTGATCAACAGTCGTTTTTTTGTTATTTATTATTTATAAAAGTTTACTAGCATAAAACGTACAAATAAAAAATTAATTACAAGAATTATAATCATATGTAAATATGTAAATAAATTAGAGTATTTATTATTATAGCTGATACTTTTTATTAATAAATGTAATATGCATGTAACCAAACATAAATTTACCTTCTTCGCAATTAAAAACATTTGCTAATTCCTCTAAACCACATAAAATTAATCAACATATATATTTAAATATGTTTGGCTATTACTGTCTTTCCTATTTTAAAATTTCGCCTTGTAGCTCTTATTATTTATGTATGAAATAACTTCAATTTTTAGCATAAAGAAAAGTTTAAGAGACTGTAATTCAAAACTTTCAGAGAGAAAAAAGTTTTAGATGTATAAGTTATTCAAAATGACAAAAGCAGATTCTAAAAACACATGCATCAATCAAATATCTATTCAAGATGACAGAACAACAAGAAAAAAGGTGAACGAACATTTGGGAACATCTTACATATTTTTTTAGATAAAATGCATTCTCTTAAAAATTCATTGACCGACGCTGAAATATATTTTTTATTTTAAATTTGAATAGTTGATAGCAGTCATATCAAAGAAAGATATGTCATGGATTGCTTTTGAATTTGGTCGTTTGTAATATGACATATAAATCAGTATTGATTATTGAAACATAAAGTTCTAATTTAAAATTCTAGTACTATATTGAATTTTAATTACATAATAACTTTAAACTATTTTTTCATTACGATCTCAATAAAGAAATAATTGAACAAATTATTAATATATATATTACATATAATGTTTAAAATAATGTTTAAAGATCATATACATATCTAGTAAATAATTTTGAGTTGAAGCCCAACCTATCTTAAGTCTAATCAATATTTTATGTCTATATGTATAGAGCAAAAATAAATAATTCTATGCACACACACACATATATATATATATATATATATATAATCAAAATTTCTCTACAAGAGAGTGATGAATTAACATGATTAATACTTAAAAGAATATCAATTGCTAGATAACAAGACAACAGAATTTAGAAGGAGACATGAAAAATTGAAATAACACAGTAAAATATAAAAGAATGGATGCTTCAGTATTATCAACATTGCTGACTTAGGACAGCTTGTATACATAAAATTTTCTTTAAAAAAATCTTTCTGTATAAAAGTGGGGTTGAACATGTTTTTTGGACAGCCAACCTTCCCCCTTTTCTCTGTTAATAATACCGAGCAAATACCAATTGGAAATAAAGGATAGGAAATCTAAATCCATTATAAGGAAAAGGTAACTTACCCAAAAATTGCATGCAGAAATGCAGAGCCCGCACTAAATCTGAGTACAATAAACAAGTAATTGCCAGATTCTGGACCCAAATACAATTTCAAAACAAAGCAAAGGCTGAAAAATAGCACTGAGCAAAAGTATGAAAATAATAGAAATAATAAAATAAGAAATGTAAACATACTACCATTATCTTAGAGACTCTTAATATGGCTTAAAAGTTATAATAAATTCTAAAAAAGTAATTTTATCTAAAACTAGAAAATGGGGGTATTTAAAACTATCTAGGAAGAATAATAAATCTATAATATAAACCTTTTAAAACTATGGAAATTTAATCCTTACTATTTAGAATTTCATTATTTAAATATCTATTAATAAAATTAATTGGGTAGTTTTGAATTAAACAGTATTTAGTAAAATGTTTATAAATTTTATTTTTTCTGATTTATTAGAAACTAGAAATTTATTGCGTAGTGTGTAATTAAGAACAATATTTCTGAATATAGACACATGCACATTGCTTTGTCAATGCGGTACTTTTATAATATTGAAATTAAAGTCTTCTCGTTTATCACAAATATTAGTAACTATTTTATAATATTATAATTTAATTTCTGTATCACGAAAGTTTGCTTCGTAACTGTTACTATTTGTCTGTATTAAATTAAGATATTGTGGATAAAAATTAATATTAGGTATAAGGTTGCCTTGTTTGCCAAAAATGATAAAATCATCTATATAACGGAAAAGGTAAAGTTCTAAGTTGTCTGTTAAACTATTTTAAAAATAATGTAAATATAAATTGGCAAGACAGTTGCTAGCTGGGCCGCCTTGTGGTAGACCCTTAATCTGTTGATAATAATTACCATTATGATAAACATAATTCTCTTCTAGAACTAACCTAATTAGAGAACCAAATCTATCATATTTGACATTTTTAAACAAATTATCTTTATGTAATTTTACTAGTGTTTTTTCCATATCATCAATATTAATTGAGTTAAAAAGATCTTCAAAATCTAAACTAAATACTGAAAATATCTTTTTATCTTTAATTTGTGCAATAAGTTCTGTAGTATTTTTAAGAATGGCTGAAATTTTTACATTAATTATTGTATCTTGTAACATTTCATGTAGAATTTTGCCTGATTTGCTGATATATGTATTAAAACCATTAGTAACTGTTCCGAACTTTACTGGGTCCTTATGAAATTTAGGAGTAAGAAATACATGTGAAAATTTAAAATTATTATTAATTTTTATTTTTAATTGTTCATGAAAAGCCAAAATTCGATTATTTATTTCTCTATCAGAAATTGATGACCTAATAAAAGCTGTATTATTTTGAAAATGTTTGTTGAGCATTAAACTATAATAGTATTTACAAAGAAGGCAAAATTTCCAGGCACTTTATCAATATAAACTATAATAAATTTATTTGTAATTTTTTAATCTGGTTTTTATATCATTAAAAAAGATGTTATTATCTGTACTAAAGTTATATTTATTAATCTGTTGTGTAATGTTACATTTAAACTCTGTGAATGCCTCTATAGTCATACTATATTTAATAGTAATTTTGTAAATTTTTTTCAATATCATTATATAACTGATTTTTGATAATTTTATATATATATATATATATATAGGAATATATATATATAGTTATAGGTATTTAATAGTTGCTATATTACAAATATATATTATTGTATATTACAAATAGTTACAAAACTAAGTATAACTAGAGACAGAAAAGGATAAGAAATATCAACCACAGTTGGAAAATAGCAAACTCATGAGCCTTAGGAAATATAGACAGTATATATATTTCTAGATATATATAAATATTACACATATAGTTCATTTTCTCGTAGGACTTTTGAGATAAAACTTTGGTAGCTTTAGAAAAACCATCTACTAATATTTTTTTCTGATCGGATTGTAAGAATAAAGATTTATTTTAAAAATGACTTCAAAAAATTATATATGACTAGAATGTTACGTAATTACGCTTTTCAAGGAGAAATACTCGTATGAGAAAGTTACATAGAGGTGTAAACATCAAGATTATCATTTCAACCCAAAGGTATTTATAATATATTAAACTTGAAAAGGGAAAAAAAACGTCTCCAAAAATGAAAACATGACCACGAAACTTCATCTTAAGACTGTTCAAACGCAGGCAGCTATCAAGAAAGTGAAGTCTTCGATCCTAAAAGAAAATCAACCGACTAAAAGATCCATTGCATCGAAACTAGGAATGTTTCCAGAATTTCAATTAAAATCATTTATATAGAGTTAAACTTAAAACAGATTTTTAATTCTCAAATTCGTCTCCTTTTTTAAAACATATAGTTGAAAGAAAAGAAAATTGTAGAAAGTTACGTAAGAAACAACTAGATGCTGAAAAATAGAAACTTGTAGTAACACTCGATAATGAATGGCTATATTTAAGTGACTATAATAAAATAAGACCGATTTTCTATTGCTGAACTGTCGGGGAATGGCTGCACGAAATGGCTTCGTTAGTGCACAGCAAATTTCCTAAAGGGTTTCATGACTCTTGGAAGATTTTCTAACATGGTAAATTAAAAATCATAAAAATCTCAAGTAAAGCCATAGTTAACTATTTGCTATTAACAGAATATTTTGGAACCAATGCTTCAAGAAGAAATTCCAACTTTATATGGAAAGGACATTAAGAAATTTGAGGTCCATATGGGTAAAGCCTCTAGTCAGACGTCTAAGTCAATTGTCACTTAATTAGGAAAGAAATAATCAGGAACAGGAATAAAGTGTATCTAATTTCAGGAAATACGGGTAAAACACCTTTACGCGTCTGCAATAGACTTTTATGCCTTCGGTTCCTTAAAATGAGTCATAGGAAAATTGCACCAAAGAACACTGAACCGACTAAAAGGTTTAAGAGGAATGGAATAAAATTGGCATGACAGTATTAAGAAAAAAGTCTACTTTCAAGAAAATTCAAGTTAGAACTATTATCAAGAATCATGGCTAGCAGACAGAAGCAAATTTTCACAAAAAATAATGTATTTATTGATAAAAATTAACTATCAAAATAATTACCATAAAGTGCGAACGACATTCTCTCTCTCTCTTTCTCCTCCCCCTTTCTCTCTCTATATATGTGTGTTTGTGTACATGTGCGTAACGTAAATTTTGTTGAAAACTGAATGACACATTACTGAAATATATTAAAGTTAAACATTCTGTACAGATTCAATGAAATTAAATACCCAATTCTGATTTGAAAATTTTAATTGGCTAGAGATTCACATCTTACTGTTTTATTTTTTAAATTTTAAAACATTTACAAAAGACTTTATTTTCTGTCAGGGCTTCTTTACCACGGGTGTTTTCTAAAAAAAGGCTTAATAGAACAATTTTGCTTGCCAAGCGCTATACATATTTATTTCCCAATAAAATAGATTTTATAACGATGTGCATATCCATTGCAAAAGTAAACATTATTTACTTTCTCCAGTGTTTCTATGTTATTGAACAAATTTCAATTTGTATACTGAAAAAAGATTTACTTTTAGAGCTTTCACGCATATTTTTATGACCTAAATTCTAGGATTGTTTTGGTGTATGAGAGTTTATCTTTATGAAAGAATCAGGATATACAAATAAAATATAATATATAAGAAAAATAGTACTGAATGAGAATTAAGACAGATATACGGGGTCATGGAAGCTGTACAAAGGCCACAGCATTGATACTAAAGGTGGTTTTACATTGGCTCTCAGAGATCTACGATTGTGGGATCTTTGAGGTATGAATCAGTGTCTATGATAGTGGTTCTCATTTAACCAGGTTGTTACCTCAATTTTAGCTTTTAATGAATAGAATAATTCATATAAATAGATATTACATATTTACTTAAGTAATATTTTATTATAATATATACACATCTATCTTTCTACGCTATTGAAATTCGAGAGTGAACAAGATATATATCAGTTTATGTGTTAATGCCTTCTCATGAACCGTTGAGCGCAGATAAACATCAAAGGTATTCAAAAAAGGGAAATAAACAAAAAAAAATAATTTTGACCCTTTAAATTCTGAAAGAATACTTAGTTAAAGATATTACACAAAAACGTTAAAATGAATGATTCACCTACTCTTCTAATAACATCTATCATGTGGGAAATCTGAAAGTTATTATAGAGAAAGATGTCCGACATTCTTGTCGTTTTTTATCAGTCATCGTTTCTTACCGAACCGAAAGTGGAAAACAATTAATCCTGAAATGGATATATAGACCATTTATTTTGCCATGCAATGTGGTATAGGTGTTTTTATATAATAAAAACAAAGTTTTGAAATTTTACGATTTTATCCAAAACTAGTCGCTTTGACGGTTTTCAGGGATAGAATGTCCTCAATCAGTCTGTATATCGCTCTCGCCGTCGTGATCAATCGAACATTCGTCCTGAAAATTGCACACTTTTTTTTCTAAGACCCGATAATTTAAACACAATTCGCGACCTCCCTACTCCCATTATTTTTACGAATTTTCGAAAATTATTTGAAATTCAACTTAAAAATTTAATAACTGCGATAATTCTAAAAAAAAAAATCACACATTTCCTTTTTACCATGCTTCTAGCTTTATTCTCCGTGTAAGGACCGAAGATTGTAAACTTTAACACTATAGCAATGTGATAGAACTGTATGTATTAGAAATGCACTGCGTTAATCCTCATCAGCATTTATTTGCAAATATTTGAACGATAGATTGAATCAACTCTTCAATTTGTCAAAAATACAGTAAACTGAATTCGAAACACCTCCCAGAATATTAAGTTGTTTGTGCATTTGTGTGAAGAAAATGACATCCTTAACTCCTTCACAATAAAGTACGCTGGTTCTTCAAAGGTATACATCTGAGGAGATTTTTCTTTCAGGTTTTGAGATTTTTTTAGTGTTTTGGGATGCTAAGATCTATTTTTTTCTACTTTTTTTTAAAAAAAAAACAAATGGAAACTTTATTTTGCCTTTTTAACAGAATTTATGTACTAAAATTAATTAGGTCAACTTACAATTTCAAGTTGACAGCCTAAATTTGATTAAGTAAAAGACCATCATTTCAGCGTTTTTTGCCAGATTTAAGCTAAAGCAGTATAATATCGCACGTTCCAAATTTTTCCAATTCCACAATTTGTCACAGACAATCTGCCAGGGAGATGACGTTACGACCTACGTTCAACATTTAAATGCGATATTTTGAGATTTTTAAGACTAGGTTTGAGATTGCTTAGAATGTGGTAATACAACAGTTGGCATTTGATTACATTGGGGAGAAATAAGTGACATATTACAAGATGAACTGATCGAAATGACCATTTACAAAGTTTATGGACGAATATCAACAATTTTGTATTGGAACTTATCAGGAGTTATGGAGAATTGTGAGAACGTTTTTAACTGTTTTTCTAGTGAAAAGTTATTTTTAGCATCGTCGCCATTTTACAAAACTTTTCACCGGATTCTCTGTGTATTTCAAAACATTGAAAACTATACATTTTTTAGGTCAATGCTATCTAAGTCCTAGCATTTAGCTTTCAATTGTGTTAAAACTATTCTTACAGCCCTCTTCACTTGATTTAAAAATGACAAGGATTTGAATATCGAAAACGGAAGTGCATGTACCATTCACGCCCCTGTAGTTTCTAAGAGTTTGATTTCTCAAACTCCATTTTTAGCGAATAACTCCAAAAAGAAACATTTTTCGCTAAATTTAAATTATTTGGTTCTAATAGAACATAAACGCAAATATTCGTTTTAACGCCCTTTTAGTTCCCTTTTTTTATTCATTTCTGATAATCCCGATTATAATTGATATCTACACACCAAAAAAAACATGCTTGAAAAATATCACACGTCTAAAATTATCTAGTCTCTCAGTCACTAAATTTTATAGTTCAAGAAGATTTTTTCTAATCTAGAATGCTAACTTCCTAATCACAGTTGATTTCAGCAAAAACGTTTTTTTAGCAGATCTCTACTGCAGTGCAAAGCACATGTTTTCCAAAGTACATATCTGTGGGTGTAATATTTCAAAAATGGAAATTGTTGTATAACTACCCATCAAACCTTTTGGAAGTCAAATATCGCTAAGCGCGTTCTTAGCTGATCTCTACTGAACAAAAGTAACGTGATTGTTAAACCTAATATTTCCGGATATCAATTGATGTGTTAGTGAGTGAAAGAGGGAAAAAGTAAAAGAATGAATGAGTCACTTGTGAGTCCTATATATATATTTTCTATATGTAGAGAGATAGAGGTTGATATATAAACCTAGATATGATCATATATTTTTAAAGTAAAATGGAAAAAGTCTTACTCTGCGTAAATAATTAAGAAAAAGAATAATACAAATTTTTTAAAAACAGACTAAGAAATAGAATTTTTTCGGAATTCAAAACAGTCAAAATACAAAGCTTTTTGATTTTTCAAATTGGGAAATTGTCACAAGAAAGCATTACAAATTTTGAAAATGGATGCAATTAAATAGTTTTGGGATAAAATTATGATTTATAACACTCTATGAAGGTTTTTTTTAAGTAAAAAAAATGTTAAATGAAGTTTTTATTGCAAGTATGAAGATTCACAAAAAGTGTGCATTCATTGCATTGTTCTCCATTAAATTCACTAGTACTCAGACAAAATATTTAAATTATTTATAAGGTATTTTGTAATAAATTTATAAAAGGATACACACACACAACCATGAGATACGAAAACAAAATCAGGTATTTAAATAAACAATAACAAAATCCTTTGTTGAAAAACGCCCGTGTGCACGCAAAGCTCTACAAACATTTCTTTTAAAATTCATACATATATTCTTAAACTTTTGAAAATGGTTAGAGATTTCAAAATACAACGAAAATGCAAGCATATAAATTTGTTCAAACTGTTTTAGTTGCACATTATTTTAAAACGGTTTTCATGCCGTGTTTAAACAAAACGTACTTTTTTTATAAGCCATTTTTGCTTAGCACTTATGACCTGTATTCATCTGAAACCTATATACATGTAACTACTTACATATTTTATATTTAATTTTTATGCTATCCAATAATTATGAGCAACTTAAATCATTGTATGCTACATTCTAGGATTGTAAAATGTTAATGAAACATCTATAAGCTGAGCGTATAGATCCCATCTTGCAATAGACGAGTTATAATTTATTCTACTAATCAGTGTACCCTTTAGAGAAGATACCACACTTTGACATTCAAATTAAATTCCTGTCACATTTATGTAAAGGATGCGAAACTAGGCTTTTGTGAAGGCAATCAATCGTATTCCAGTAGAGATTACCCTAACAGTTCTCTGAGGTAGCAGTTGAAATACCTATCCTTTCTCAGAGAAATATCACATAAGATACTGATGATAGAAAATATGGAGTTTTTAATGATACGTTTTATTTCTCTGGCCTTAAACAATCATATTTCTTAGGGTTATATGAACAGATATTACGTGATGATAAAGAAATAGCTTTTTGCTTGTGATTTAGTAATAACACAATCTATTGACTAAAACCATACTTATTTAGGAATTAATTTATGCTTGGGGCAAGTTAAAATAGAAAATATTAAAATATATATATAAATTTGAATTCATAAACTATTTAATGGATATATTATGCTACTGATACAACATATTTAAAATAAGTTGCATATTCTTTATGAATTAATTATATTTTATTTTTAATGTATACAAAATAACAGCATGTCTATATTTAGCAATGGTTTATGAGATTAAATGCGCATGTTTTGTTGGTACCAAATTTTGAATAATGTTAGCAAAATACTTATTTTCAAATGCACAGAAAAGTCATTTCTGTGTTTTTAATAAGAAATCGGATAAAAATTTACTTGTAAAAGAAAAACTGATCCTTATACCATACATACTATTCAATATTTTAAAAAAAACATACATATTGTTATGCTTTACGGTGAGATTTCAAATTATCATACAATTAACCTTAGTTTATAGCAATATTGTAACGAATTTTGTGTAATTAATTATTTTATATTACTCAATAACAAAACATGAGAGACTTTAAACGTATTCTTGTTTTATTATGAAATTATTTAGTTTATTTCACGTAAAAGCGTATAAAAACAGTTGGAGATGATATACGAATCACATTTTCTTAATAATTTTTTGCAATAACAAACTCTTAAGCTTGGCAAACATTATCAAACGACATATGGAGAAACATATGCACACTAAACAACATTTCATTTTGAAGTGTGACTTTATGAGCTATCTAAGCATTTGGTCGAATGGGAATCTGCCTTATTACTCTACTTTAACTCTACATTAATGCTAAAGTAATGTTTATGTGGAGTAAAATTTGTCTATTTTATGTAACTACTCACTTTGTAAATGGTGTGATATGTTTAAAAATCAGTTACCACCAGTGTTTAGAAAGGTTGAAATTGCGAGAAAATATTAAGAGATTGTGCGGAATAATTTTCTAGAGCGCTCTTTGTTAATGTGTTGTGAAATTCGTACCTCTTTCATATTTACTGTCCATTCATTTGAAGGAGTCATTCGTTGAGTTTAAGAGTAATTTTGAGAAATCATGAGGGTGTTGTGTTTAAAAATTGGGTAATTTGAATGACCTAGGCTGAAATGAGAAGAATTTTCTGAATATAGTAATGGGAATATAGTCTAATGATCCCAGTAAATTACAGGATAAAATTAACTCAGGACTAACTTGTATGGAACTTTTGCAATACAGAGCTTAGATTTTATAAATATAAGAGTAAACTTAGAAACATAAAGCAAAAAACACACTTATAAATTACGCTTTTTTGCCAGTAAAAGATTTGATGGAGTTATATTAATTCATTGAAATGATTGAAGCATGTATCTGTAAGTACGATACAATTATTTTTTTCTGGGTCAAAGGATATAAACATTTATTAGTCATTTTTATTTTTTAATTTATCAGTTTCATAGTTTTTTTTTGAAAAATGTATCCAGTTATTTACTTTCTGATGACAATAGTTAAGAAAGAAACCCTGCAAGAAAAATAAAACAATAAAACTAATATTAGTTATAGTTGCCGAGCAGAAATTACAGGCATGACTTGTGGTTAAAATATTTAGTATCAAGTTATTCAACTATGGAATGTTTTTTTTTTTAAATTCATATAAATGTTAAAGTACAAGTCCTTGATATTTATTAATTTAACATTTGGTATTGAGATCTTAAGATATTTATTGACATATTTGTTGTTCTCTCTCGGATGTCTGCCGACTCCCGAGGTAAAATATCAAAATATTTAAAGTATAATTTGAGTTAATGCATGTAAAATTAATTATAACGCGTTTGTTTGTATGGCAATTATTTATTCTGCTATGGATATCTGATTCAGACAAAGACGTTTTAATTGGACCCTTTAATGCATGATCTACCGGTATAAAAACGTGCACCGCTTTACAAAATAGTATCACTGCAAGTAAAGAATCGGTTATAAATACACTAAAAAGACATTACTAAACATTTGACAATGATCAATAAAAATTATTATGCCTTACTTCTAGAAACACAATTTAAAATTAAGGTATCCGACTACCCTAAAATTGTGAATTTTGCCAATATTGACAAAGTTTTTGTATGATTTTATTTTATAGGCCATATTATTAACCTTATAACCAAGTTTATTGTTTTCCATTCACTAGAATAAAAAATACAAGTGTTTTAGTAAAAGCAGATGCCATTACGTTAAGCAAGATGTCGTACTTTAAACCGCGTTTTAATCGAAATGTGTGTTTTTTTTAAATACTCAAACGGGGCCAGTGGTTTCTAAAAAGGTTTTGAAAATAATTAACTGACATTTTTTGTATATGTTCTGTATAATAGTAGAAGTATTTTTATCTTAAGATTTATCAATCACTGTTTTATTGCAACATTTACAGCCTCTTATGTGAATTCACTGTTTTTTTAATCAATTTCATGTAACAACAAAGACAAAGCGCTCTATTTTCTGTAAAAATTAAAATATCTCTTATCCAGAAAGTCATTTCAAAAATGAGTAACATAGCAACACATCAGAATTGAAAAACTGAAAATCTGTTCTTATACTTTTGGCACAGAATGGGCGGCGTTTATGTAAATGTTTGTTAATTTCTTTACCCATTTCAGTTATAATAATTTCTTTTCTTTTCTTAAATTTAGCATATTTTTTTAATGTACTAAACAAATCTAAAAACAAAAAAAAATCCCCGTATCTCCATTTTTATTTTAATTAAAATTCCTTAAGTCGTCGGATACCTTAAGGGAAATTTTATTAAATCTCCAATTAGGGAAGAGGAAATTAAAAACTTTATTTCAGCATATTTTGAGAAATTAAGAACCCAAATTAGAAAATAGATTTATAAATGTCCACACATAAACATTTTCCCTCATTATCACTAAAGCCTTAATAAATTAAGAACTGATACACAAATGGTTTTAATGCTTCCATTGATAAATCCGGAATATTTTTCAAAAAACATGACATATGCACGATATATGAGTATTGGTACAGCGGTTTCAAACTTTCAGGGTACATAGAGGACACTTACACAATGGAAAATCTCAAGGAATGCATGGTCGCAACAAAAAACACATGCAAGACATGTCAGAAATAAGAGGAGAAAACATGTTTATTATTCTTAGAACAGCAAACAATTACGAAAAATATTATTAAAAGGGCAATATTGGGGTGCATGTCAAGATGAGAGGTGTGCACGTCTATAGAATGATGTATCTACCAGACGGACATTTGAGAGATCCCCACAAGGCTGGTGATAACACGCGCGCTGTTATCGGTTTGTTCTGCACCAGATTTTTGTCAGTCACCTCGTTATTTGGCATTCCTATGTTCTTCATCCACTTTTTGTGTCTACGACGAAGAGCTCGCTGTCAATCAATCTGGTGCAAGCATACAAAGGAGGCGTGCTTTGGTGTTTGCCTCCTGGGGTAACTTGCAGCCGTTGCAATTCGTCCGTTTCAATCAATCGATCCGTATGCCAGATGCATTTCAGTGAGCTATCCGGGCGCTAATCCCGAGTAACTTTTCATCCTACTACAATTTTATCGGCCGGCGAAAGTATATAACTTCATAGTGAGCGTACTTCACTTCATAGTGAGCATTCAAACTTCACAACAAAAAATGCGCGTGCGCATGCACCGTCATCTAATGCTGCGGTTGCGTAACACCATCTATTGCGTGCACCAACCAATGACTTCCCTGCATATTTGCTGTACTAAGAATAATAAACATGTTTTTTCCTTCTTATTCATGACCTGTTTTTTTGTTTTTGTTTGTGTGTGTGATTTTTGCGACATCTCGACCGAGTCAAGAAAGCGTTTCCACGATGTGGATTTGTTCGTGACTTTCCATCGCCTAGATGTCCTCTGTCTGATCTGAAAATTTGTAACAGTTATACTGAAACACCCTGATTAAACTTATTTCTCCTGCTGTAATTAAATAATAGTATGGAAATTATAGAACTCATGGAATATAAAATATTTCTTTCCATGAATACCATTAAGTTTAAAGATCTTTTCAGTATGAATAAACCACTTCCCTAAATTTATGAAAATAATATACTTAAAAAGTTTATTAAAAATGTTACGAATACGGTGAATAAGAGAGGTCAACAAAAAATAATTTTGTTACAATAGTAGTTATTTTGCCAATATTAAAGTCTTAGAAAAAGGTTGAAAATCTGGTATTTGTATAATTATTTTACATTTGTTCTTTTTTGAAAGCAGTTATATAGACAACAATTTTTTTTCTCAATAAACTGATACAATTGTATATTTTTTTAAAAAGAGTTAGCGTATTGAACTCCAAAAATTATTTTTTTTATCCAAACTACTTTACATTGATACAAATAAAAGATATTACTGATCAAATACAGTAAAATAGGTATTCAAATATAATAAAAATATAAATTAGTATATAATAACATTTATGAATAACGTAACAATTCTACTTCAATATTACCCAAGCTTGTATTCAAAAAATATACTAGATTCAGGAAGCAAGTTCAAATTTTTTTAGATAAAAAAGCGTTACGGTTTTCATGAAATTTTGCAATGTTGTGATCAGGGCCACCACGTGGGGGTGGCAAAATTGTTCACCGCACAAGGGCGCCTGGGCCAGGGGGAGCCAAAATTTAACTTATTTATAGTTTTTTAATTTAATGCTACTTAAATAAAAGTTGTTAATTTCACACTTGCAGTTTTGCATATTTCACATTTTCTAAGCAATAAAATGAGATTTTATTTTAATTTTACGGAGTAGAGAAAAAATACGTAGAAATTATTTAGTATATTCAAATTCCCGAAACGCAGTTTTCTGCTCTTCCCATGTAAACTATTCAGTGAGAAGCATTCACATCTTATTAAGGATGGAATTAATGATTGGGCACATTTAACCCACACTTTGAAAACACATGAAAGCAGTGCATCTCAACTTAAACATAGTTCAAATTGCAGTGAATTCAAAATGTCTTTGCGTGATTTATGTACTGTTGATGTATTTCAACAAATGCTTTATGATGCAGAAAAGGTTTACTGGCAATCGGTTATTGAATGACTTATTTATTTAATTAAACATTTATCCCGGCAAATGCCTTGCATTTAGAAGTCCTTCGAAAGAGTTGTATCATAGAGATATAATGGAAATTCTTTTAAATTGGTTGAAACCATAGCAAAATTTGATCCAATAATCGCTGAACATCTCCACAAAATTCAAACTTCTCAAAAGAGAAGCATTGCTCATTACTTAGGGAATCAAATTCAGAATGAAACTATAAGCATTATTTCAGAAGGAATTAAAAAGCATTTGTTACAAATGATTAAATCGTCAGAACTTTACTCTCTATTTCTGGATACTACACCTGATGTCAGTCATACCGAACAGTTGACTCTGTTAATTCGATTTATTTATAAGAACGAGGAAACCAATAAAGCCCAAATTGAAGAACAATTCTTAGGATTTCAATCTGTCGACGACACTACTAGACAGGTCTGTTTGAATTCACGAAGGGACATTTTAAATCATTAGAACTAAATTTATCAGATTTACGAGGCCAATCTTACGATAATGGTGCTAATATGAGAGGAGAGCACAAAGAATTGAAGCATAAATTATTGAAAATACCTCGAGGACACTCTATAACCCCTACTCTGCCCATTCTCTAAATTTAATTATAAATTATGCAGCTAAAACTTCTTTCAAAACAGTTAATTTCTTCGGAGTAGTGCAGGAGGCGTACAACTACATTTCTTCATCCGTAAGACGTTGGTCTATTTTGCAACAATATGTTGAAAATCTGACTTTAAAGCCCCTCTCCAACACCAGATCGGAAAGTAGAATTCAAGCTTTAAGGCCGTTGAAAAACGATTTGAAGGGAATTTTGAGAGCGTTAATAAATATTCAAGAAGATCAAACAAGACACATGGAACCAAGAATTCAAGCAAAATATTTGATTCAGAAGTTTTCCTGGTTTAAATTCCGTTGTTCCATTAACATCTGGCACGATATTTTAAATTTAGTAAATGTGGTAAATGAATCGTGACTGACAATTTAAAAAATATTATATCAGCTAAGTAATCGTAGATCGGATGAAGCGTATGAACATGCAATGCCACTGCAAGTATCGTTGCTGACGATTTGAGGATGGATACTTATTTTCCACAAAACCGAGAAATAGGTTTAAAAAGAAACTATTTCAAAATGAACAAACCGAGGAACAAATCAATAACCAAAGACACAATTTTACAATATAATATTAGAATCTTCTATTTCTTCAATTACTAAAAGATTCAGTTCAGTTAAAAGATATATAACTAATTTTATAAACTGAAATGACCAGGAATCTTTTAAAAAATTGCAAAAAATTAGAAGAAAAATTAAAGGATACTAAAAATGTTAATGAAAAGGACATTGATGGATTAAATTTGTTCGAAGAAATAAAATAGTTGCGATGTTTTACCAAAGAGGATATGTCACCTATTGATGTTTTAAATTATATTTATGAAAACAATCTTACCGATACATTTCTAAATATTTCAATAGCTTTAAGGATTTCTTTAACCCTGCCAGTTTCGGTAGGTACTGGAAAACAAAGTTTTTCAAAATTTAAAATTATAAAAAACTACAGGCAATCTACCATGGCAAAGAAGAGATTATCAGACTTGTCAATTATATCCATAGAGAGCGTAATTTGTAATAAACTAAATATAACTGAATTGATACGAGCGTTTGTAGCTGCTAAAGCTAGGAGACTCAATACTTGATTATATTTTCTAATTTTTATATTTTACTTGAAAATTGTTTTATCATTGTACTATTTTAAAATTTGTGAAATAATAAAAAAACAATAAGAAAAACGTGTTTTAATATCATAATTTTAAAGCTTTTTAGTTTGAAAGTCAAATTTTGAATACTATAAAAGAGTATTTCACATATAATTTGCCGCTCTTTATAAGAGTGCAACAGAACCCTATAAAGGGCGCCAAATTTCAATTTGAACAAGGGAGCCTAATACCCAAGCGGCGGCCCTGGTTGTGATTCATATTTTTGTATCTAAAATTGCGTTTCTAAAATTTCGAAATACTCTATACATATTTTTTTTTATTTTAACAATAAAAGGGGAGTGATTTATGATTACAGTATAGGAGTTGAATTACGAAACACATTTTGTATCAGAAAAAAAAACCGAATCAACTCAGATAAAAGAAAAATACATACTCAGTGGAGTACTATAAAATACTCTGTTTTTTATATGGTAACGGTTTGAAAAATGTAATAGATCGTCGGGATTTTTTTTTCTGTACAAATTTAAAATTCGAGTTCTAATTTATTAACATAATGCGAAGACAGCCTTAAATTATAAAGCTGAGATTGTAATTTTTCTCAATTTTGAGAATATTGTTTTGAATTACATTAAACTTGATCCAAATTCCCAATTTTGCTCAAATAAAATAAAAATCAAAAACCTTAATAATCTCATTAAATCATTTAGAAGCATAAATATTCAATTGTTTACTTTTTATTTTTATCTTTATACAAAAATTTTGATGTTCAGACTAAACTGTTTTTATAAATAAATACGTTGATTTAATAATAAGACGTTTCTTTCCGATATGATTCGACAGATGCGCTGCTTCAGTAATCGTTAAATTGTACAGTAACTGTCGGAATTCACCGTCAATCCTTTAGTCAGAAATTCCGTGTAGTGCACACCACTTGCATCTCAGAAGATAATGAGCATGACCTTTGTAGGTGACATTAAAATTTTGAATTTATTGACACTCGGAGAATCAGGATCTTTATAATCTCTCTTGTTTTTGGATCATAATGATGAATTCAGGGTGCAAAATTCAGGCAGCCATGTGCAAATGGACACACAGCCAACCAGAATCTCTTTTCATGGACGGAATGAAGAAATGGATAGAGCGATTGAACAAATGTATAACTGTTAGTGGTGACTATGCAGAGAATTTAATTTACAATATGTAAGGGTAATAAATGTCCCATTCATTCTTATACCTCTGTTATTATTTTAACTTTTCGGAAACTTATTTTATACTGTTGGAGACCTTGCTTATCAATCACCCCCGAGTAATTAAGTATAATACGGAAATATCCAATACAAAGTTTTTTTCTCTACATTTAGTTGTTGAGAAATGTAATCATAGATGGTAAATCTACACTGCTGAAATAAATTAAGATAATTGGCATATTTTATTGAATTGCATGAACTGAAGCAGATTTCCGTGATGTGCCCGAAGAAGACGAACTTTTCTAATCAAACCGCATTTTGACATATGATCAAATCTATGCTTTTATAAGAACATTTTCTTAATTTTTAATACTATCATTTTTATACTTGTTATATAATGTTCTCTCTTGAACTTTGATTTTCTTTTTTGTGTTAAATGTTCGCGCAAATACAGGACTATACAGTAAATATATACACACATGTTTGATTTTTCTTTGCTGATTTTTATTAATCTGGGAGTAGGCACGTGTAACAGCGTCACCCCAGGCTCACGAAATTGTTAATTTTGGGAAAACTGTTTATTTTTTACTAATAACTTCGGCAATATCCTCAAATATGGCAGACTTCATTGGAATTAAAATGTATTTGTCACATATCTCCGTCTTTTTTGGGAGTGGCAAACGATTTCTTACAATTATAAGGTACCTGTTTTCGATGAATTCCCCTCGCCACTAGTTTTGTTCCAAAATATTTTCCATGAACTTGCAACATTTTCCCCCCTGTGAACATTTTAGTGGTTTCTATTGCAAATTATGGTTTATAAATATAAGTGAGCAGAATACAAAAAGGGAACAAAAGGAACCGCCCTCTGTGATCTCTATTGAATGATATTGAAATTGATCAAGAAAGGAAAGAACCTGCTGAAATAATACACATTAATCAAAATAGAGAAAGTAATTTTGAGAAAATCGATGAATATATGAAACGTTTGAGTTGAAAAGATAATTTTCAAATGCTACCTGAAGAACGCCAACAAGAAAAATATGAAGCTATAAGTTTAACACAAGGCACACTTAGCCTTGTGTAAAAGACACAATCAAGAAAAATTTCAACTTGTTATTTACAATAAACTACAATATCTTGGACAATGTATGACAGTTTTGCCTTGAAATAACATTCCTGTAAATGTTATTTAAAAGTGTCTGTGGTTTCTGCATTTTATTATAGTCACGCATATTTAAAACTTCTTGGTTCAGTTTGAATGATATTTTTTTCTCATATTATTTAAGGGGAACTGAAAAGTCCTTAAAAGCAGGTATGGTACTTTGTCTTAGTTAAATTTTTCACTGGAATAATGGCTTTTGTCGAGCAAAAAAAATTATAAAAAAAAAGGTTTGGAGTGACTCAGTTACCCAACGTGACCCTCAAAGTTAGTATTGAGCGCGTGCTTACTCCATCAGATTAATAAACATTTATTTAAGGTATTCGAACAAGTTGAAAATGACCAAATTCAGTCAAATACATATTATTGTTTTTTTATTTTATTGAATAGAGCTATCTTTTGACTTTACAAAACATACTTTGTTTTGTTTTTACACTACCTAGAGGCCAAGTTACAATCAATTTTATAAATTTAAAAAACCGGAAGTGGGTTTTTGATCAACCAGAAGTGGGCATTTAAATTGCTCAAAATCCATCATGGCGAGTCTGATTACTCAAAATATTACGAATGTATCTCCATAAAACTTTTTGAACCTAATATTTATGTTATTTTCCAGAGAATGTACAAAAATATTTCTTACTGTATGAATACTTTTTCAGTTATGGCTTGTTATTTAAATAATAGTCTCATAAAAAATTTAACATTTCTTATAATGTTTACCCAATTAGCTCTAAAAATTTCGAATTTTTATAAAAAAACTAAATTTTTAGTACATTTTTTAGATAAATACATCCAATTTGTTTTAGTAATACTTTTACTAATATATGTTTGTTACTTTTTTTCTCTAACTGCTTTGAAGTCTTTCAAAAATATTGCTAAAGTTTTACTTATAATTGTAAATTTATAAAATTCAGGTAATTTATTTTAAATTTTGATAGTTTAAAAATAATATGTATTGGTATTGAGTCCTAAAAGAGCATTTATAATGCTTTAGTATGCTATTTTGTTAAAAAGTACTCTGAACGTGTTCGGATACCTTAACTTTTTTTCATCAATTAATCTAATTTTTGGAAATTATTACAAAGAGAATGCTTAACTTATCTTGAGATTTTCGTAAATTACTACGCACTTACTGTAACAAAAAAAATTATGGTAAAAATAAAAATTCATATATCACGTAAGATTATTTAGGCGAGTGATGAAATAGGCTTTGATATTCAAGCTTTTTCTAGTTGTCATTTATTCTCACCAAACTACATACTTTTTATTTACCATTCCTAAACATAGTACTTCCCAGTCAAATTGACGACGATAGTTAAAGAGAACTCTTTATTTCTTTCATAACTCCGAAAGGAATATTAAGCGCTAATGATCTTTTAATAGAACTTTCAGTATCATCAAAGAAAAGCTCTTTAATACTAATTCCTAGATAGGGTACGTTTTCTTATTCTAACACTTTAAATGATACATTCTCTCTTTGTGAATGTACACTCATTTGTTGTGCGCAATGTCATTAATTATCTATGCAAATATGCAAAAGAGATAAAGATTAGATGTCATTACGCTATCGCTATTTGAGAGGAAAAATGCTTTATCCCAAAAGGATAGACCAATGCGTATTTTCCTGAAGTCATACTAATCTTAAGTTTCAAAAATGAATAATAAGAACATAAAATGTTAAAATCGAGTTGCGAAAAGGTTAAGAGGTATTTTGAATTTAAAGCATTAGTCTTGTAGCTTATTTTGTAGCCATTTCTTTAAAATAAAAATTGATCACTTAAGAATGGAAAAATTCTCAAACTTAGTTTAACTGCCAAAAATCATTTAAAAAAGTTAAATATTTGTATTTAAAAATGCGTCGGAATAGAGAATAAATAGAGCAAATCGCAAAACATTCCTAATGATTATAAGTTTCGACTTCGCCGGAAATTATGAGTTTTACTTCCCTCAAGTTTGCATCGTAATCTTTCTTAATTTCCGTTACATTTTTCAATGAAAAAGTTTATTTAGAAACGAATTTCTTACCACTGAAAAAGACTCTGGGGAATTCATATAATTAAGCGGATGTAAATGAAGCTATCCGCAATGGTCATTTTAGCTAATTTCTCAGTTTTGTAAAGTGCGATGGAAAAACTTCTTTCAAGAACTAATCAAAATGTTTTAATTTATTCAAGTATATATTAAAAGTTTTTCAAGAAAACATTTCAACATTCATGATGTGATCTGCCTGATAATAATTAATTCTTTTACTTGATATCCATAATTAAAAGGGATTAAAGTACTCGCGCATCATGTTATTTTTTTATTTCATTTAATTTTTTACTAATATTTTAAATAAGTCAAATTATTAAAATAAATATTTATTATTATGATTATAATGAAATTTAAAGTTGTTTTGTTGTATTGGGTTTACTGCTTTCAATTCCAGTAATGCTGCTATAGTATTTCTTTTGATACCTTAGTAATTGTAAATTTAATACATATATTTTTGAATTTAGTTAACTCTGATTGCATTATAGAAGTTTTGATGAAAACGTTAAAGACATTTAGAGCAATTTTTAGCAGCAATCAAGAATTTACAAGAAAAAAATAAATGAACGAACAGAACTTAAAGATTTAATGTAATATTCTTAATATTTAATATGTAGAAATTGCAAATGGAATTGAAATTTATATTTATTTATTGATTTATAAAAAGATGATTTTTCTCGATTTTAAAATGCTGGCAATAAATTAGATTTAAAAATTTCTTGTTATTTTTATCTTTAAAAAAATGTGATACTTTTATCGAGGATATTTATTAATTTTCTTTTGTATATTATATGCATTTATAAAATATTTATGCATCTCAGATTTACAAAAAATTTTGGAACTCAAAAAGTTTGTTGAAATGTCTCTAAAAAAATGCTTTAAATTTTTGAATGGTTTGAAAATTTTGTTTAAGAATAATCAATAATAATATAACATAAAACTATATTGAATTTAGATGGACATAAATATTAAATTTGCATTTAATTAATTAATATTATTGCTAATTTAAGTTACATTTTCCTTTATTTATACATTTTTACTTAATACCTTTTTATTTGTTGTCCAAAATCTGAAACTATATTAGATTCATTAATGACAAGCATCGCTAATATGAACCTCCATTAGGTAACGATGATGAACCGGAACTACAATCTACAATTTTTCGCATTAACATCAAGGTTTTGAGCTTCGGGAGATTTAACTTACGTCGCGGTTGTGTAATGTTACAGAAGAAAAACCACTCATTGCAGTTGTTTTAAATTGAGAAAAATATATTAATATGCAAAAGATTTAAATATATTTTTAAACACGTATTTTAATCGTACATGGTGCTCAAAATTAAGACAATTTTTAGGTTTTTTTTCTATTATCTTTGGGCCTACTGGGCAGATTTTAAGGAAATTTGGTGGTTGTATTTTCAGACCTCAACCCTATAGATCAGTGATTCCCAAAGTGGTCCGTAGGGACTCCCTGGGATACCTCATAACATCAAGGTTTTTTCATGGGAGATTAAAAATCATTCGGTGGTCCCTGAACAACTCCAGGGCCGCCGCGCTGGGTTTAATATAAAATAATAAAATTGTGATACATTTTTACTATTAAGGATATTTAAATAAATAGCAATAAATAAAAGAGTAGCGATTTTTATGTCCTGAGTAAAATAAAATTATAGGCGGGTGCTTAAAACACAGCATGTTACTCAAGAACTGAGCATTATGTAATAGAATTTGTGAATGAACATTGACAAAACTTATTTCCACTGATTTGTCACTTGTCGCCCATGAATTTTTATTTGCTATAGGTTTGAAAACCGATACGAGAAAGGTGAAACGATAACATTACTTACTGAATTAAAAGAATTTTCGTGTAAAAGCTACCCTTGACTAATATCGTTTCTGTTGCGACTGACGGTGCTCCGACAATGATAGGAAGGTACCAAGAGTTTCTTGCACACTTAAAATAAGTTATATAGAGTACATTTTCAACACATTGTGTAATTCATTATTTAGAAGAAGAAAAAATCTTACTGAACGCTTGTATGTATCACTGGATTACGTCATAAGGACAGTTATTAGAATGAAAAAGATTGCTTTAAATGAGAGATAATTTTGCTTAGCTCAAATTTGATGTGCTCAACTTTAAATATAGAAAAAGTCAAAGACTATAATCGCTTACTACTTCACAATACGTTATCTAAAATGCCGTACGTTGGTTATCTAAAATGACATCCACTCATGGATAAAAAAAATTAGCGCACCAAGAAGGAGTCCTCAAAATGAACCGAAATTTTGCATACGTAGTGACTGACTATTTTAATATAAGTAAATGATTAGAAAATCAAAGAAAAATGATTATTTACTTCAGAGAAAAAGGCAAAAGAACGGAGAATTTAATCCCTGTTGAACCCTCTCTAGCGCGAATGCATGATGCGATAATATTGGGCATTGAGGCATACAAGTTATGTTTGATGTCTTGAGATATTTCGTTCCATACTTGCTGCTGTAACCTTGCCTCTAGTTCGTTCAATCTCTTGGGATGCCCAACTCACTGTCCCAAATACCCAAATATGCACGATTGGAGACAAATCTGGGGATCAGGCATGCCAAGAAAGGGTAGTAACAGTGCGGAGAGAGTCTTGGGACACCCTTGTTGTGTGAGGAATAGCATTGGCTTGTTGAAAAATGGCACCTGGAAGCCGTTGCATGAGTGACTACACATGTGGTTACAGGGTTTCATGGACGTACCGCTGGACTGTCATGGTGCTTCGGATTAATACTAAGGGTGACCGTATATTGTAGGAAATTGCACCCCATACCATCACACCAGCTGTGGGAGCGGTGTTCCCTGTAAAGTAAAGGCAGGATTGAGGTGTTCACCACGGGGTCTCCACACACGAACATGATTGTCATCACTGCTGAGATTGAATCTGGATTCCTCTCTAAGGACGGTAGGGTTCCATTTCGTTGCATTCTAGTTTCTTCGTGCGCGGCATCACTGCAAACGGAGGTGTCGATGGGTTGACTTCAATGGCAGCACACATAACGGGTAACGCAATCCCAAATGTCCTTCTGCCAGGCGCTTTCATATGGCTCGAGAAGACACAGGGCCAGGGAAGGTGCTACATTTGCCTGGATGGCGGCCGATGAAGCAGGTGACTGTACCGTGCACTTCTTTACGATGCCACGGTCTTTTCTACAACTGGGCTGTCGAGAGCGTCCTGTGTCTGGTCTTCGTGTAAATGACATCTCTCGGATCCACTGGTCCCAACACCTCCTCACAACACAATCAGATCGGCCTAATTTACGAGCTACTCGGCTAGCTGACCACTCAACTTCCATAATGCGGATTATTGTTTCCCTCTCACACTGCGACAGCTGCTACATATTGACTTCGAAAACGGCGTTATTACATGTCTAGCTCAGCTATTCCTTTGTAAACGATTCACCAAGCTCAAAAGCTTTGGTTACCTGTTTTATACTCCACGGAAAATGATATTAAAAGCCCCTCTACCGGCTACACGTAATGCGCAATTTCGTTGCATTTCTAATCATTTGCGTATCTCTCCGAGATGTACCTGTATGCCAAGTTTTGTTACGATACCCAATTATTTCTTGGTGCGCTAATTCTTTTGTCCATGAGTGTGTTTAAATCTTTTTTATGTGACTTTTAAATTCAGTCTTGAAATTCTTGGATACAAAGACAATGATTTGTGACAATTTATTATTTCAAAATATTATGTAGCACTGTCAATTTATTTGCCAAATTTTACAAAATTATTTGAAACTATAAAGGGATCATTTAAGTTCAATAAAAACTAAACAATAATACCTGCGTTTTTTGTAAACATTTTACGTATAGACAAAACTTGGGAAGAGGAGACGTGTTCTCAGTTTCCGAAATCTTTTCGAAATTTCAAAAAAGAAGCTGAAATTTTTCTTGCATACTGTCATACCTAAAGGCTCTTCTTGCAGACCTGAACCAAATTAGAACACATTCTTCACTTGCATATTCATGACTGGGCATTGAACCCTTTTTGTATGGAAAACTAAGATTCCAAACACAGATGATCCAAATTGATTTAGAGGCAGCTTAAAGAAATATCCACGTATACAGAACTGACCACGTTCCCTTCTTCCTATTCAGTAGAATGTGGATTCAGTGCTATTATAAACCTCATCACACAGAAAAAGAAAGAAAATGCCTAGAAGTTAGTGTTTATTGGGATATTTGCGGTTGCTACTCAAAAACATTGAGCTGGATATATAAATACACTCAAAACATCTCATCAAATTCATCCAAGTCATTATTTTTTTTGAAAAATTGTTATGCTCAAAAAATTTATAATTTCAATAAGTACTTCTTCAAAAAATGATTTTTAATTTAATTTTTATACTGTGTTTGTATAGATATTTCACTTGGTGGGAGGAAGGCAAGTTCTTACTGTAAAAAGGGGTGCATGGTCAAAAATTCTTGGAACCACTGTTATAGAGCATGCCTGAAACTATCTGGGTAGGGTATTGTAACTCGCAACTCATCTCTGAGGATCATCAAAGGCTTGAAAAGAAAAATTGTTGAACAAGTGTGATTAATTACTCCACAAGAACTCCTAAATTCCATTATAAGATCATCATGTGGAAACTGTTACCAGAAAGAGAAACCATATGTCTAGAAACCAATCGTTTTGTTACATTCTGCAACTGCTGTTTCATACTTTCCGACTTCGATTAGTGTTACACATGAACATGCGAGGTTATTTTAACTGCTGAAGGGTATTTTTTATTTCCTTTTTTCGGATTATATCAACTCCATATACATAACAATTTCATTAAAATTTGTCCAGTAGTTCTACAGATAATCGAGAAAATCTAAAAATGATCCTAATTTAGAACACAATGCATATCCACTTAAATTTTTTGACCATTCCAATAGTAGTTTCTAATAGTATTCATTAATAGCAGACCAGTAGTTTTTGCATTAATAAGGTTAAACCTGAACTTAGTTTTACAAAACAGCAATTTTAATATGAAGCGTATTTTTGTCTTGTACAGTGCATTAGTAAAATATTAGAAAGTTATTTAGTAAAATAATTTTCAATTGTGGATATATATTGTTTCAGTTTTTAGACTTCTAAGTACCAAGGAAAAATAAATGAAATATAAAAAATACAAATCCGAGTAAATTCTTCAGTAAATTCCAAAAGCTTCCGAGAATCGTTTTATAAAAATAGTAGAAAATTCTATATACTTAGCTTCTCTGTCAGTTACTTTTATTAAGAATGAAAATAGTTTAATAAGAGAACATTTATTAATTTGCTTTATAAAACTAGTATGTTTCTCTTTTACTTGGATATTTAATCATAAAATATATATTAAAACTGATGTACTTCCTTTTGTATTTTTCATATTAAATTAATAAATCATGTTTATATAAAAGGAATATTTATCAAAATGTAAATTATGTTTAATTTTTTGATTCTTTTTAGATTATTCAATGTGCTTCATATATCACAAATTTAATGAAATGAAATAAATAAAATGTATCGTAGATGAGTAATG
>BMAO01003804.1:0-20698 GCA_019973975.1 Trichonephila clavata | reverse complement strand
TACGATTCTGACGTTGAAATGTGTGTTGAAATGAATGTGAAATGTTATTTTTTTATTTGGATAGTAGAATCAAGAGAATTTTATGCAGGAATTTTTTTATCCATCGATACAATCAATCAATCAACATTTACTTGTACGTATTAATTTTAATATTAAAATTCTAAAATATTTAATTTTTATGCGAGAGAACTTATATTTCAATTCAATTCGAATTTAAGAAAAAAAATTTCATTGTTGTGACACATTTATTAAAATTAAGTTCATTATTGTTGTTAGCAGTTAATTAAATACAAACTTTTTTACTTTACATATTACATATCTATAAACAACATACACCCACGCAAACAAGTAACTATATACGATCTGTGTTTTTAAAAAGTTTCTCATTAATTTAATTTAAATTACTGCTTAGAGCATTCAGTGAAAATTATTTTCGTAATTTTAATTTGCATCATTCGAAGTTACCGTAAAATCCGTGTCTTAGAAAAATTTAAAAATATCCTTGAAAAGATAAATATATCTTTCGAACTTTTAGTTACTAAATTCAAATCTTCATTAACCCAAAATAATTAAGTTATACATAAACTACATTAATTAACAATTTTCAATTTATTCGAAGTTCTTAAAAAAATCATTTGACAAAAAGTATCCATTTCAGACATACTGCAGACAGAACATTTCTCATGTCATCGAATTCCTTATTTCTTTAACAGCTTTTATAAAATCAAACATGGACTGAATTAGTTATGGTCGATCGTGCACAAGAAAGCAATGATATTTCTTTCACTTCACTTCGAAAGTCAAGTCTGCGTTCAAGTGAATTATCACTTTGGTCCGAAATAAATCGCTTGCGTCTAACTTTGACTCAGTAATATATAACTCATCAAAAGACATATGGAATAAAATCAGTTCATGGAATACTTTATGAAAGGAAAAGATATATTTTTGTAACTTGAATAATTGAAGGTCTGATATTAATCGTCACTATTAATGTATAAATGGAAGATAATACTTCATTTTTCCAAAACATAATTTATATTATTGAGAAATTTAATCATTCTGATTACACTGTATTTATGTCTGATAATATCTCTTCTTTTATGTTTTTTTATCGTTTTGAAAGAATAAATATATAATTGAAAGAATTTTTTTGTAATGCATGGGGACATATGTTAGAAGTTACTTAACTTCCATAAAATCGCAGGAACATTAAATTACAATTCCAAAAACATATCAATTTTAAGTCTTTTAAAATTTTCAAGATAAATACTTAACTTGCATAAAATTTAAATGCAAATGAAAACTTTCAAAGTATATTAACCCTAAAAGTCGAATGACGTAATATGTACTTACTACTGAATTCACTAATCAAGTTATTTCGACTGTTATTTTGAAATACTTTTATGGGCATATATTTTTATTTGTCCTTTGATTCTTCTACTTCCAAGTAGTTTACGTGCGTTTGTACTATTTTGTCTAACGTAAATATATATTGCATGGAAAAAGAATGCGTTTCTTCTGCATATAAGGGTAAGAGACCTATAAGAAACTGCAATTTAGAATTTACAGAACTTCATATAGAGGATTATTGCCAATCACTTAAAAATATAATACGTAAATTAAACAGAAAAAATGATAACTTTAAAGATATTTTCTAGTTACTTGAATCTTCTAGTCACTTTCTTGTTAAATTCTCAGGTTATTTTCTTAATCTTATGACTTTCGGTTAAGTAAAAATTCGATATTTAGTAAAAAAAATCTCTATCTCAGTTTATAGTGCATCTTAAGTTAATATAAAATCTATTATTTTACATTTCACTTCACTTCAAATATTTATCGACTTACGAAAATACAGTTTGTAATGAATAAAAAATAATTTACTGCATTTTTTCTGAATCGTAAAAATTAATAAATCAAAAATGAGATGACATACAAAAGCTCAAAAAAATTACTTAAAACACAGAGTAATAGTCAATCTAAAATGTTTATAAAATTATTTTTAGAATATCTATACGTGTTTCTTTTGTCAATTAGATCATTTAATCATTTTTCTTCGTCTTACATATTGAGGAGGAGTATTTTGTAAATGCACAAAATTATAAAACTCTCTTATTTAATTCTACTTTTAAGTAATGATTTATGTGAGCGCAAAAAAAAAAAACATTTATAGTGTAACTGGTGATTTGTTAACCACCAAAAGATTTATTTTTTTTTTGGTAATGTTCAAACTCTACATCGGATCAATTTTCAAAAAGTATCGTATAAACTGTTTCTTCTTTAAAACCATCAAAATGCATGAAAAAGTCTATAAACCTTATTTTATCGCTCTTATTCACGGAGAATAAGATAAAAAATTCTTTAAAAAAATATATTTATTATATTTTGGGGTTTTAGATTTTGAGGATAACTGCAAGCTTGTTACCGATGAGTTTAATTATAGTAATCATTAAAACAGAATGTCATATTAAAAGCAATTTAATTTTATTTCAAAGGCATGATAACTGCTATTTTCTTCTCTTTTTTTTAATGTTTAATCCTGATAAAAATACTCACTTAATCGACTTCATGTTTGAGTCATAATTAACGTAGAGTGTTAAGATTCAATCGTCAATAATGTTTTGAAGTTATTTAAAAAAACAAATTTCAAATTTTTATATCCTGTGATAATTTCCTATTAATTTATAGAAGGGCTTCTGGTATTGAATCAAAAGTTTAAAAATATATCTTTTGCAATAAAAAAAATTTTAAAACACTCATTCTCAATGCGTTGCGAAACTAAACACACAATCTAATCACAATAATATATAAATAGTTATCAAGGAAATAGGCCGATTTTAGACTTGTAACGAGTAAAAATAAAAAAAATAAGCTTTTTTTCGAAATTTGTTCTTGTGCATTTCATTTCAATTTCTCCACTTCAAATACATTGTGATTCAAGAGTAAAATTTATCTCGGGCCTAAAGTATTAAATTAACTTTCGTGACACCAAGTCAATATTATTCGAACATTTTTAATGATTTTTCAAAACAGTAAAAAAAAAAAAAATCTAAAGAATCCCACAATTGCACAGAATTCTTTCAAACAAGAAGAAACGCCGCAAAGAATATAAAGAAAACCTTTAAGGCAGCAATGTTTTTGCTATTTGATTCTCATCGAAGACGAAAGGTTTTTAAACTGGAAAACGGCGTCGATTAAATTTCACTCACGAAAGAACACATCCAAATAAACTATGACGTTCGTTCTTTTCGAATAAAACGAGTGCAACACGGGAAAAAATGGTTATGTCAAAAAATATTTCTTGTTTGCTTTAACTTTTAAAATAAGTTTCTTTAAAAGCAAATATTTCTTTTTCTTCATTTTCGCCTAAATTTTGATTTTATATATATTTTTTTCCTTTTTGGCTTTGTAAGAAGTATAATTTTGTCACTTATTATATTTTATTATACTATATATATATAGTATAATAAATTGAAAAAATAACAAGACTAAACTATCAACTAACAAAGCCAGAAGATAGAAACCAGATTTTAAGACACATAACTATAAAAAATGGTGGAAATATATATTATGCAAGATTTAAATAAACGTATGTATAGCAGGAAACAGAGTTAGAACTTTAAAATGGAATAATATATATTTATGATTGATCGTCTTTCTAATGTAGATTTTATTGGAGTAAAAAGTAGTTTATTCTGTAACAAATAAATAATTAATTAAAAAATATTTACTTAACAGAAAACAAAGTTAATACACATAAAATCTACAATAGCACAATTTCAAAGTTCACGTAGCAATAAAAATCAGAAGTCACAATTTTGTACCGTTTCAACGAAATGCACCTTCGCTGTCGAACTTTGACTTAAATGTTGCTTCTCTGTATCGTCCTTTTATAGGCTGAAAAGAGCCTTGTAGGAACTTCTGGAGTTTCCTATCCAGTTTCCGTCCAGTATTTTTATGAAAGTGTTTATTCTTTACGCAAAATTTTGTGACCTGACAACATGTGGCAATGAAACTTTACCCCAAGGTCACTCTTATTCAACATTGAATGAGTAATTACTCTTGGCCCTCAAACAGTCTTCCCGATCACGATATCGTTTCAGCAGAGAAGCAAACAGACTCTGAAATTTCTGTGACAATATAGTATACAGTATATATGTATATGAATAGAGTATGTATAATGTGTGTATAGTATGTATATTCACTAAACAGCTTTGGTATCGCCTATATGGTGCCGCACTAAGAAAGATACCAACTCCTGGGAATGTACTAGGTCTGCAATGGTAAAAATACCAATCCGCAGCCTCATTGGATAGAAAAAATATATCCACTAACCTAATCATAAGAAGCATTGAAAGCTTTGGTGAAAGAATATTTGTTGCAATTACTCAAGGGAAGAAGGGGACATCTACCCAGTAGCTCTGATGAAGATCAAGAAAGAGTTGAATCATACACACATAAATAAAATTTTGAACACTTCTAAGTAATGAACGCGATGAGAGTATTTACATAATCAGAATTATTCTCTAAATCATATTCCATATTAGAATACTATTTTCAGAAACATGTACAATTGATTGTATAAATGCAATCTATTTAAAAAATTTCTCTATAATATTTTTTTTGGAAAAAATATACATTTTAGTACATTGAAATAGTTTGTGTAATATTGTTACGAATTTTGTATAAAATAATGTAAATAATTTGTATTTGGATGTGCAATGCCTTTATATTACTCTATGCTATATTTATTTCATGATAAAATTGTAATATTCACAAGCAACGCCGTCCCTTACCTTATAATGGCGATTCAATGGGAACTTGGCGAAATATTGGCGATCGAGCCAAGTTGGCGACAAATTTGGCGACTTTGGCGACCGATTTGGCGACATTGGCGACCATGTTGGCGAGTTCGGGACCCTCTGGATTCTTCTAGAAATTAGTAGAGAAATCCACTAATTTCACGATCTGTGGCGCGAGCGCATCTTTCCAGAAATTTCGGCTTCTGCTATAAATAGAGAGAGACTCGCCACAACAGTCAGTCTGATTTTAACCAGCGAGTAGTGAGCACTGTTTTGATTAGCGATTAGAAGACTTGCCTTGAATTTGATAAACTCGGCTGTGCTTGTGAATAGTCATTTACATAAGTGAATTTTAGACACTGCTTATTGTGTCTGAGTGCTGTTGAAAGTGTGAAATCCTTCTGTTAATTATTATGCGAATTTTGCTGTTGAATCCTGTATTTTCAGGGATTGATTTACGCCAATAAATACTCATCGCTCTTAAGGAATTGCCTTGTTATTTACGACTGATTTTGCATAAAATCCTCGAACCCCGATCTACGTAACAATATTCAGATATGATTAAAAAAAACCATCAACGAAATCCCGTAAATTTCTTAAAAAGGTTTGACTAAGATTATCTTAACAAAAATACCTAGTAAAGGATATTATTTTTCTCTAATCTAATTTCTTTATTAAATATGATCTTCTCTAATAAGTAATTTTCAAATGCTTACATATAACTGAAAAAACATTTTTTTATTTAGGCAAAATGTAATACTGATCTCTTTCTTTTAATCTTTTTTTTTTCATATAATTTGTTTCACATAAAATAAACAAAACTTTGTAAGCCATGTCAGAAATAAAATTTTATCAGTAAAAAATTCCTTACTAGATGAATCATGTAGTAACCTTTATATGGCTATACTTAGTGTTTTAGAGGTAAACCACATATTGAATTCACAATTACTCGAGGAGAATATCTCAACTTTTCCACTGGACCATGATGGTCATTCTAACATTGAAGCAATTTTATAATATCAAATCATCCTTTAATAAAAAATTCAATGCAATGTTTTAGAATGCTTTTTTTTTCAAATAATTTCAAGTTATAGCGTTATATTTTATGAATTGGAATTAAACAGAATTCAAATTGAAAAAATTCCAAAATTACGAAAATAGTTAATTTTTATCTACACACTTACACATGCACCTATATATAATACGGTTTCACTTGATTTAAGTGAATCGGGACATCATACACATTTTTAAAAAATCGATTTCTCAATTTTAGTATTAAAAAATTGAGCATATTTTTCTGAATCAAAAATGTATAACACTTATATGTTCGTTGATAAAATAACTTTTAAATATGAAAAAGGTAAATGATAAAAATATAAACTTGCATCTATTGACACGACTCTTTTGACGCATTTTAAGAAATAAATCCTCTCGTATTTAATGTAAGTAAACAATTAATTTGTTTTACTAGAAATGAACAATAATATTTTTCTCTTTTTAATGTCTAATGAGAAAAAAGAAAAAAATTCGAGATTTACAGAACTTCAAATTTTTATGGTTTTTTCAGAGAAATTATACAATAATTTCATCAAAAAACTATTTGAGTACATTTTGTTCCACGTTTTACAAATGCATGTAAAATATTTTGCATATTCAAGAAATATTTTATAAAAAATGGTACCTAAATGAAAATACGTTTGATAAACTTATGTTCATGTTCATCTATAACAAAGGAGGGGATTTGAGTTACTTTTGTAATTCTACAGAATGTTTAAAGTATCATTATGAGGTACATAAAAATAGATAAGAAAAGAAAATATTAGTCAATAGTATGTATGATATGTGAAAATATTGCTACTTTTAACTTTTTCACTTTTTCTCTAGGGCATAATTTTTTGCTTTTAGGAACATTTTTTTAAAAATACTAGTGCATTATACAGTTCCAGTTTCTTTTATACTTCAACACAGGATATTTGTGCATATAGTGAACATATATTTTTAGTTAAGTTTTAGTTTTAGTTAAGTTAGTAACTTTTAAAAAAATAGTTTCATGTATAAAAAAGGGGAAAAAATAGAAATTTTCAAAATTAAAGCTAAACAATTTTTTTAAAAAAACTTTCTTAATATTTTACTTAAAAAAATAGGTTCACTATATTTTGTGTATTACTTTATATATGTGCAAAAAATATTTTACATATTTAAGAGATACTTTTTTTTAAAAAAATGGTACCTCAACATAAGCATGTATTATGAGATCTCAAAATAATGTCCAACTTACAATTAAACAGAGAAAAAAATTTCGAACTAAAAAATTATTTTTCGTATTCTAAAGAATTATTAATGTACCTTTATTAAGATCACAAAAATCTCAGCTCTATTGGAAATTTTTAAAAATATGTGTCTCATAAACAAAGAGTCTTAATTTTGGCATTTTAGTCTTTCGAGCATGTCCCGGTATCTTTGAAACATTTTTGTATTGAGAGGATATTTGTCGGGTTGCAGTCGTCGAAGGAGAAAATAGACTTTTTTGCTGTTGACCTTTTATTTGCTGTTGACAAAACAAATGAAACACATCACTAAGACAAGCGTACGCTAAACCGAAACACAAAAACATTCTATTTACGATCTAGAAATCTCAGTTTTAATAAGTATCGTCAAGCGGAAGTTTTTAGAATCATATGATTTCCGGTAATCACTATTGTGATTAATCAGAACACACGGATGATGCAAGATTGTATTGTCTTGTTTTAAAATAGCGAATATGGCAGTTTTCAGGAGATAAAGTTGTTATTTCCCGTGAAGCGGGTATACTAAAAATTAATTACCAGGTGAAGTTCTTCAGGCTTATGGCCATTACAAAATAAAATCCCTCCGAAGGAAATTTAAGTGAATTATTACGTGTATATAATACATATATATATAAAGAATTTCTGAAATGGAAGCTCTGATACTTATTTAAATAAACAGTTAGAAAGGCATAAAGTTATGCCCAGTCATTCTTCTTGGTTTTTAGCAGAACATACGCCAATAATATCTTGGAACAGAATCTGTGCTAACTAAATTACTTAACATTTCCGTACACTAGTAAACGTTCTACGAAGCAAAATTTCTTAGGAAAGAAATTTCCAAAATCAGACTACCCATTAGTTTCTTTTTAAATTGCTGTTATGCCTAACTCAATTAGCTCCCCCAAAATATTCTTTCGAACTACTTTCAGAGAGCTGTTTTAATCAGAAGCGAGGAAAAGTTCTAAAAAATAAAGAATGTGAAAAATAAAAAAATTAGGAGAAATAGAAGATTTGCTTTTACCGCTTGACCTGATTCTGGGTTTGCAAATGATCCATGTAATCGCTGGTAACCGGAAGTACTGAAACTGTTCTCCAAAAGCATTTTGGAGCTGCAGAGCCCCCTTTTCTCTTCAAAAGTTCAGATTATTTTTCCCGCTGCCGTGTGCTCGCTGATAAGAAGTGAAAAGCAACTTATCGTCTGCGTTAATAGAAGAGGAAGGAAAAAAGAATTTGTAATATCCAAACGAGAATAATGGATGTACAAGAGAGCACTGAGAAGCGATGCCATTTAGGCGAAACAAGTTATAATCGTAAAAAAGAAAAAAAGATTCAATTCGTTCGTTGAATTTGATTTTGGAAACAAAATTGATCTCATTTAAACTTGCAGAGCTTGAAGATCGTACGTGGGCATTTATACTCAGCAATGACGTGGGAGTTTCAAATATGCACCGTGTAGTTCTTTTTTTTCAAAGATATATTACACACACTTATTTTAGCTTTAATGAACTATTTCTACAAATGTTCGTAGACGTGTAAGCAAATATCAGTAAAACAGCTGCAGTGAGTATTAAACTTCTGAATTGAACATGACAGCTTCTAATTTTTGCTAGTAAAAGGACTATTGCAAAACAAATTATAAAATTATGAATCCAAAAGGATATTTCTTTTTAAAACTTTGGGGTGTTTTTTCACTTTTTATGAGTGTTGGTGCGTATGAAATGTTGGATTTTAAAGTAAATAATTAAAACTGTATATATCTCTTTTTAAAACCTGTTTATTCCATCAAATTATGCTTCATTTATTTAAATACTTTTTTCCTAACGAGATTTTAATGTATAAATGTCTGTCTTAGATAAATTACGATCTTAAGTAATGATAAACTGTTATCAGGATTTTTTAGACTGTCTTCATTTTCAATCTGTTCCGCCGGTTAGAACTGTTCTAAATGTTTAAAAAAACGAAAGATCCAGTAAAAAATATGGGTGCTTCAAAATTTTATACTTAAAATGCATTTAAGGTATCCGAACACGTTGAAAATGACCAAATTCAGTCAAGACAGATATTTTTGTTTTTTATTTTATTAAATAGAGCTATCTTTTGACTTTACGAAAAATACTTTGTTTTGTTTCTACACTACCTAGAGACCAAGTTACAATCAATTTTATGAAGTTAGAGAAACCGGAAGTGGGTTTTTGATCTACCCGAAGTGGGCATTTAAATTGCTCAAAATCTATCATGGCGAGTCTGATAACTCAAAATGTTACGAATGTATTTCTGTAAAACTTTTTGAACCTGATATTTACGTTATTTTCTAGAGAATGTGCTAAAATATTTCTTATTGTATGAATACTTTTTGAGTTATGGCTTGTTATTTAAATAACGGTCTCATAAAAAATGTAACATTTCTTATAATGTTTACTCAATCAGCTCTAAAATTTTCAAATTTTAATAAAAAATTAAAATTTTAGTACATTTTCTAGATAAATGCACCTAATTTGTTTTCGTAATACTTTTACTAATATATGTTTATTACTTTTTTCTCTAACTGCTTTGAAGTTTTTCAAAAATATTGCTAAAATTTCACTTATAATTGTGATTTTTGTAAAATTTAGGTAATTTATTTTAAATTTTGATAGTTAAATAGTAATATTTATTGGTATTGAGTCCTAAAAGAGCACTTATAATGTTTTAGTATGCTATTTTGTTGAAAAGTACTCCGAACGTGTTCGGATACCTTAATTTTGCAACTGTTTTGAACGACATATGGAAACGAGCTTTGTCACGGAGAAGTGTTGGGCCATGACGACTAACAAATGTTATGGGAGAATAATTTTCAATTTTCATCCATTTCATCATACAGTTATACCTTGACTTCCACGAATTCGGAGTTACGCGATTTTCAAATCTCATCGCGTGCAAGAGAGAGATATTCATCTTTTTTTCTTTTTTTTTTTTACCATCACAGAAACTTAGGCAGAATCAGTGCCAGAGCTTGATGAAATTGATAATTTGATTAAAGAAGTTGGCGATCTTTCCAGGCAGGTAAATTTAGAAGAGGATAGTGTTAACGTTCGAGAACTGGATTCCCACAATCATTAGCTGACAATGGATGAGCTCATAGAAATGTATGATCAAGAGCAAGACATTCAAGAACTTGAATCTTTAGACCCTCTTCAATCAGAAGATCGAATGCATTTGAAAGAGGATTGCAAATTTTAGAAAATACATACTCAAAGGAAGAGGTTATTTTTTTCAACAAAACAAAGAATACAAAAATTAATAGCATGCTACAAGGAACAAAAAAATCTGCGAGAGCAGCCAGACTACTTGTTAGATTTTATGAAAACTTATACATTAAAATAATGCAATTTTGCAATTTTCGATTTGTGTTTTGTCTGAGTTTTTTTTTTTTACATTTTTTTCCTAAATCATTTTTTTTTTTGTTTTTAGCACCAACTGAAAATAATTTATGTGTATTTGTATGCGGTATTGTACCCTGAATTGCGCGAATTCGACTTACGCGGTTCACTCACAATCCCACCTATCCAGTCAGTATTCCAGTACTGACAGCATAATAGATATAGTTGGATTTCTTTTTATCAATGCTTTCAGATAGTCGTTTTTCAGAAATGTTTTGGAGCTACCACGTGATTCATTTTCATCATCTGACCGAATTTTAATAAATAACCGAATTTTTTCAAACCAACGCTAAGGATCATTAACAGTATTTTCCCCAAATGCGTTTTGTATTAACAGTATTTTCCCCTGGTTTATATTGCGTTGAGCTTTTGCAGCAATGTTACGAAGTTTATACTCATATAAAAAAAGTACACGAATATCAGATAAATTCAAATATCCTTACAAAAGTCAACAAAGTGGAAATTTCGGGGGAAATCTTTGTTGAAATGTGACTTTGACAATGAACAATACTAATATAAACGATATTATATCAAAAACAAAAGCATAACGGAAATAGAAAGACAAACGTTCATGGGTAAGGAAAATCCGACATTTCATGTGCTCCAGCCTAATATGTTTCGCTATGGCATTTTCTTTATGCAGCCCCATTTCTCAAACTGTGGGGGGCGCCTTCCTAGGGGGGCGTAAAAACCCAACGAGGTGGGGTGCGAGCATATCGAAAAGCCAAAAATAAAAAATTATTTAAAAATATTATTAATTTACTGAAAGGAAGCAAAACAAAATACTGACATAATAAAATATATATAATGCGCATTATACTGATATAATATATTTATAAATGTATGAGAACTGTACAATGTATTTGATAATTAATTTAACAATAACAAGTTAAGAACAAGTTAAAATGATTACCAGTGACCCCATGGGCTTGTCATATATAAAAAATTTAATACTTATCTTGATAATTTGTTTGGTTTATAATTAAATTCGTATTGTAGCTTTTCGTCAAAGTACATTATTATTGAATTTAATACATTGTTATTGTTTGGATGGGGGAGGGGCACAAAGAAAATTATAACTGAAAATTGGGTTACAAATATTGAAAGTTTGAGAAGCTCTGTCTTAATGAGCTAAATTCATGTGACGTCATAGTCACCTGTTAATGGCAACCACGTGTTTCTAGGCAATCAGTACAAAAATTCATTTTACGTCATAAACACGCGATAAAAGCAATCATGTTTTTCCAGCCAATCAGTTGATACGCTTCGTTGTTGCTATCTTTTGCTCTTTACGGAAACCTTCTCTTAGAATGTACAAAGTTATCAACAATAATAAAGCAAATAATATACAAAATGCATTTTATTTAAAAAATACATAAACAAAATAAGATTGTTTTTTTTTTTAAAATCTTTTTGAACATTTTTTTTCCTAACATTTGAGCACCTTTACGCAATTATAAAATTTTCATATAGAACAAAGAGTACAATTATTTTAAAGTCTGTTTTCTCTATTGAGCTCATTTAGTGCCGAGTTTCACGACAACGTGACGTAAGTACAATTAGCATCAAATATGATGTTATGGAACTGAAGTGGTGCGCTTATCCGGAGGACAGAACCCGGGACCTTTGGATCTGAAACCAAGTAACTTAACCACTATACCAAAATGATCACCTTAATACGGAGGATGTTACTGACATATAGATACCTCTACAGAACCATTAAGTAAACTATAAAAATATAAAAACTTGTTTCAGTTATGAGTTAATTTTCAGAAATACAAAAAGATATAAGTTAAATGTGACGAAAAAAAACTTATGAGTAAAATAAGGATCGAAGGAAATGAAAGCATTAAAAAAGGATCGAAGAAAAACTTATTGAACAAAAATATTTTGACTTCACTATGGCAGATCGTTGCAGTAGCCAAGCAGACAACGTCGCCAACTCATAACTGTGTGTGGCTCATGGTCTAATTTATTAATTAGACATAATTAAAATGTTAAAAAAAATAAAAACGCGAAATTAATTAATACGCAATTTTCAAACATTTTTCAAGTAAATGAATTATTTTCATGAGTTAAATAAAAAAAATATATCTCTTCGGAGAAAAGTGCTGTAATAACGAAAAATGCCTAAGATGCTAAATCATAAACAACCCTTCTATTGCTTGAGAAAAAAAAGCCTATTTCTTTTAAAAATTTATAATCTATTCACTACACAACAATGACTAATATTGTACAATCTTTTTCTTTTTATTACAATGCCGTTGAGAATTTCTGTTTATTAAGACTCATAAACAGAATAAAATAATTCCATAATTAGCAATGCAGAAATAAACAGTTTGAAATTAATTTTGACTTAATTAATAGTTCTATAATTAGTTGGCAGGAAATATTTAACAGAAAATATTACGTTCGGTATCTGTGGTTAATGTCATAGTATATTAATTCACTTTGCTTAATTTATTATAATAATTCAAAATTATAATTGAAATTTTTATGCAATCTGAATGAATATCACTTTTTTAATAATTAATGTAACTAATACCAAAATTTATATTACCTGAATTTTAATCAATGAGCCACGGCATAACTAATTTTTGACTACATAATTGCAAGATCCTATATAAAGTTTCGCTAATATTTAACAATGAAAATTCAATAACAGAAATATTCAATTTGAAAACTCTACCTTGGGTATTTATTGGTTATAAAGACCATGAAGCCAAATAAGGCAACATATAGAACACACGCCAATTTATGACTTATACTGTTTGCTAATATTATAAATAGGCTGTGGCTAATGCAGTGCATCTCAAACTTTTAATATGCAGCCCAATTCTTAATCATAATTTTCATCAATCCCCCCCCCCATACAATAACAATGTACTGAATGCAATAATAATACACTTTGACGTTAGGTCTACAATACGACCTTATTATAAACCGAACTAATTATCAAGATAAGTATTAAGTTTTGTCTTTGTTACTTTTAAGTAATAGGATAAATACTATGTTAGTATAATAAATGATAAGATAAGTATTATGTTTTTTTTGTTACTATTGATAAATATAATTATCAAATACATTGCACATAACTGATACATTTATAAGTATTATATATTCTGTTAGCGAAAGATATATGTATTTTATTGTCAGAATGTACCTTTTGTGTGTTTGTGTTTTGCTTCCCCTTTAAATTAATAATTTTTAAATAGTCTTCTATTTTCAATTTTTCGATAAGCTCATGTCCCCATAGAGCTTATCATGCTCTGCTATATAGAAGTGCGCGCCAAAGTTTGAGAAACACTAGACTAATGTTGTAAATTGGAAAGTCTATTTTCAAATATCAATTTTACTACCATTTTCTTTATGCTACACTGTAAGCTTGATTTTGCAAACATTTTATTACTAGCTAAACTAAACTCAGTGGCGCAACAACCCATAGAGGGCAAAGGCCTACTGAGCCGCTTCATTTTACATGACCTTGGGCGCTGAGGAGTATGAGCAGATGTTCCGATCAAGAGGTCAGTCTGAAGCGAAATCCCAAGTGTTTAATTCCAAGCAAGCTTGGTATCCATTTATCGACCCACTGAAAGGATGAATGGCTGAATCGACCTCACCTAGCCCGGGGTTTCAACCCTGGACCCGTGGCGTGGAAGCGCGATAAGCTACCACTCAAACACTGGGCTTGAATTTTGCTGGTTGCCGGTATTGTAAATGGGTGGCGCTGTTTTTTAAGATCATGGCTTATACCAGTTACCGGTATTATAAATATGTGTAGCGGTATCATCTATATAAGCCAGTAACAGCCTCCGGACTGAAGTGATTATTTTGGTCTAGTGGTATGTTACATGCTAACGAAACCAAAGGTCACCAGTTCTGTCCTTCGGATATGCGCCACTTCATTAGTGACCCTGGCTGAACCAAGAAAAAGTGTAGCCTTCTGAACTGTCGTGGAGCCATCTACCCACAAAAACAACAACCCAAAACTCGCCAGACTCACTTGACGCAACTCCTCCAACTAACAGCAACAACCCACACGCTCGCCATAACTAAATCGTTCGTTCGCCTATCCACCGACTCACTGGTGGGGGAATGAATAGCGGTATCATCTATATGAGCCAGTAATAGCCTCCGGACTGAAGTGATCATTTTGGTCTAGAGGTATGCTACGTGCTTACGGAATCGAAGGTCGCGGGTTCTGTCCTTCGGATCTGCGCCACTTCATATGGAACGCTAATTTCAAATCTAGGTTTTACTGACGTTTTCTTTCTGTTATACTGTACCAATACGGTCGCGAACGTATCAAATTTTTTTCTTTTATTTAATGCTTATATTTTTAAATTTTAAGCAATTTTTTTTTTAAAAAAACATCTTATGTTGTTTTATAATTGACACATTTAATGCCAATACACTTAAGTTGCAATCGTCCTTGTCACTTTACCCAGGTTCAAAATTACTAGGTCTATTCACCAATAGCTTCAGAGTGCTGCATCGATAAAAAAAAGTCAAAAAAGAAATCCAATGTAATTTATAGTTTTTCTTATCCAAGACACGTTCCTACCCTACAAGCCAATTTTTCTTCAGAATAATTAATCACTCGTATTTTTTTCTACATCACATCACTTCAGTTTTTTTTTAAATATTATTTTTGTTTAAAAATATACCTTTTCATAAAAACAAGCCCGAATCTCGCGTCTTTTAATATATCAAAAAACTCAACATTACATTTATTTTCCAGGCATCAATTATCTAAATTAAACTTTTCTCATTATACTTCCGAATATAAGGTTCTTATACGGTACAAAATCGAACAATACACTGTTCTTACTCATTATAATGATAAGAAGTAAATTGGTAAACAAAAAACCTTTTTTTTTTCACTGTTCACTCCAATTATTGGCCAAAATTTTCTTTTCATTGGCTGTTTTTACCCATAAATGTCTGCAATCTGTCAACACCCCACATGCTATTTTATTTTGTAAAATGATTTTAATCAAATGCAATTTTATCGGACACTTTTTCTTCTATCTTGTCTGATGTAACCGAATTATTTAATTAAAGAGACTTTTCATGATGACATTTAAATGAGCAATAGTTTCCCCCATTTTTGATAAGCAAACTTTTAAATAAGTTTGCAAGAAAAAATTAAATTTTGAATAATGTTTTCAGTGATGTAATGAGTGATATTTTCATGACGATAAAAACTGGTACTTACGTATTATCGCATTCTATTGACAGCATTATATAAAACGAGGCACCTGGATGCCAATTCAGTGCATACGACACATAGGAAATCGGAATTTACAACTTGGCGAGTTATTAAAAGAGTTGGCGATTGTTGCGATAATACGTAAGTGCCTAAATACTTTTATAATAATTTTTTTTCTACTAAATCATTTTTATGATTCATTAATCTTTTAAATCAATAATTGAACGTCATTAACATATTTCTTGTAATGAACAATTTTTGTGATAAATGAATGTTTGAAAACAAAAAATAATGGTACTTTTTCGTTTAACCGGCGCAAATCTCGCCAAGCAGGCCTTATTGGCGACAACATTCAATATACACGTAAAAAGATGTTAATAATTATTATTTATCATTGGTTTTTCATAGAGCATCATTGGTTTATCATTTGGAATTTTTGACTGGATTTTCACTTTAATTTGTTTTACAGTTATAAAAAAATTATCAAAGTTATCAAAAAGTTACAGTTATCAAAAAAAAAATTTTTTTTTCAAATTTGATACTACTACAGTTGAAAATAAGTGAGATTGAATGCAAAAGATCTTTTTGTAAAGACGCATTTTAGAAATATATATATAATTTACCAGCTTTTTAATGCCTGGAAATTCACAATAAAAATATAACGATTTTTGAATCGTTAATTATTTAATAAATGTAAATTTTACACAATAATTCTTTGTTTAGTTATCTTGAGCCGTACTTGGTATTTACCATTATTTATGCATCATATTAATCTTAATTGTTTATTAGCGCTATTTCATTCAATGCCAAAAATTTAAAGCTATATATAACCACGGATTTTCACCAACACACTTTTTTATGGAAAAATGTCCAAATTTTCAAATAACGTTTTGGAATGTGCAAATATTAACTTACTATGATGAATTTCTAAAATTTATAAAGGAAAAATTAATGCGCCATTTTCCTTTAATATGTCATTGGAAAACCGAATTTAGAATTACAGTATAGGAAAAATATACGTTCCACAAAATTTTGCATCATAAAAAATGAAATGGTCGAAACAGAATTAAGCAGAGTAATAAATTACACCGCTCACACTTAATTGGATAGCGAAGTTAGAATTAAGGTGGAAACATCCTCCTATCAGAGAAATGTACCTAAATTAGGTAAAGCACTTTAATATTACACGAAGAACGCCTTAAGCAAAAGAAAAACAACAAGGAGTTCTAATGTGTAGTCGAAGTTAAATATGCTGCTGGAGTACTGAAAAGAAAAATCACGCGAATAATTTATTCAAAAGTAAAACAATTGAGATATTTGTTATCAATTACAAATATCGCTTGGTTCTTTAAACTTCCTGTTTTCTTCCTTTGCCTCATTTGTTTGATTAAAAGAGTAAATAGCGAAATAGTGAAGATGCATTATGTGAAATATACATTGATAATCGAAATATAGTTTAGAACACAAAAAACGCAAATTAAATTCGCTTGTATGATCATTTATGATCAATCTGAGAGATTGATTTTCCTGCTCCTTTTAGTGACAACCAATGAAGTTGATGAAAATATGTTATTGTTAGGTTCATTGATTGACTAATATATCTATGATATAGAGCAGTAAAAGTTATTATCCTTGATGCATTGTGAATTTATGTGTTTATTGATAATTTTTCAGCTACCTATTTCTGCCCGACAGTCTGCAAAACCACAACCACGTGATTTGAACTTGGATTCGATGACGAAGTCGATACTTGAACTGGCACCCAAAACGGGCCTTTAGCGGAAACAGATCTTCAAAATGCGGTTCAACTGAAACATTGCTGATTTTGAGTTCGGTATGAAAACGACTCAGCTACAGCAGTCATATACACCGTCGAGCCAAAACTTCAAGAACACCTCCCTTTCAATGAACTCGTCTGGATGACGTGGAAGTCACGTGATTATAAAAAAATTATATTTAACTGTTGCTGGAGAAGGTAAGCTATTATGCTTACACATGCTTTTGCGAGTGAAGGGAAAGGAGGCTGGTCTAAGCGAATTTGAAAGAGGACTGACTGTAATGGCCCGAAGATTCGGAATGAGTACTTCCGTAACAGCATGACTGGTAGGTCGTTCTTGTTCTGCTGTTTTTAGTGTTGATGCAAAGTGGATAAATAATGGTGAATTCAGAAGTAGACACCTAGTTGTTGGACGTCCACACATCATCAAAAAAAAAGAAAAGAAAATCGGAAATTGTCACAAAATCGGCCCCAGACAGTGAATCAGCTGACAGCCGAATATGATACAGGTCCAAGTGCAAGTGTTTAGGAATATGCTGTTCAGTGGACACTGTTCGATATGGGGCTGCACAGCAAACGTCTCACTCGTGGGCCTCTGTTGACCAAGCGTCATTGACAACTACGCCTAGAGTGGGCTAAGAAACATTGAAAATTGACCATAAATAAGTGGAAAAGAGTTTCTCGATTGGATGTGTGAATCACGGTTTCTCATTCATCATGTCGATGGTTGTGTCAAGGTGCCCTGTCTTCCACAGTCGAACAGTTGCTCTATACATGTACTCGGACTGGTGATGGCGGTATAATGCTTTGGAGAACGTTCTCATGGGTGATTCTGGGACCCTTAGATCTGGTAGAAGGGATCATTAAAGTTGTAGACTATCTGAGCATAATTGCGGATGAGTTGCCTCCTTATATGGCATTTGCTATCCCGACTGGAAAATGGAAATTCCCAGCTGGATAGTGTCCCATATCAAAAGGCTAGAATTGTGTTAGAAGGGTTCGAGGACCATAAAGGCGAATTTCAATAATATCCTGGTCTCCTAACTCGATGGATCATAACTGATAAGGCACATTTGGGTTTTCATAGAAAGGCAGCTCAGAGATCAAACGCTTTCATATCGGAAAATCTCGACTTTACGAAACCGCTGCTTAGACAATCGGTACAACCTGTCTCCAGTCATCTACCAATAACTTTCGGTATCCATGCCAAAGCGAGTTTCAGCTGTTTTGCAGGCAGAAAATGGTGCAACGTGTTATTGAGTAGGTGTTCATAATTTTTTGGTTCTTCGGGGGAGGGGGGAGTGTATATTTTTCTTCCAAACCTTTATAAATTTATTTGGTTTCTCAGTTTCTTGTAATTCAAATAAATATCTTTTTGCTAGGAGGTAGAATTTAAAAACAAGAAAGTAAAAAAAAAATAATAATAATACAGATAAATTAGTAAATTTTAAGTGCTATCAAATGGTGAGAAACTCCAGAGAACAGTTAAAATGCAATCAATATATGTTCAAAAAGAGTAATAACTAAAGTTCAATAGTAAGATAGGAGATTGCATAATATTATCATAGAGAAATAGAGGCAAAAAGAACAATAATTGAACCACTAGATATTCTGGAAATAATGTTAGGTGAAAAAGACAAAAAAACGTTATGGGATATCATAGGGAAAAAAAGGTTATAGGAGCGAAAAAGAGAGGAAATAGGAAAAAGAAGAATTATGGCCTATGATACTGCTTACAGAGCAGAGACATAAAAAAGGATATAAAACAAGCAATAAATGCACAGAACAATACAAGCTAAAATAGGAATCAAATGTTATCATAAACAAAACAGGTTAATATAAAAGAGAAGCAGTCATTCTTAAACATGATCAAAATTCGGAGCTGACTGTTCAGAAAAATGGTCAAATAATTCATTTAAAATGCTCGTCTAGTTCCTATAACTTAAATTTAAACAAGATTATTAATAAAATAAAGGAATATCACAAAAGATGCACACCTTTAAAGTTCATTAAAAGGCATAATCTTATAAATGAAAAATAGACTAAATATATGCTATTTTCAAAAGACAGAATCCCAAATCTTTATTTTGACTCATATAAATTTGAAAACAGTTAAAAATTTTACCTACTTAGGATCAATGATTACCTCTGATAACAGAATATTTCATGAAATTCAGAATCGATTACACCTGGCAAATAAGGCTTTTTATGGACTGAGGAGCTTATTAAAATCTAAATTTCTTTTAAGGATCACAAAATTTTTAACTTACAAAACTTTTATTAGACCAGTTCTAAAATATCCATCCGAGACCTGGACAATAACAAAACTGGAAGAAAATCAAATGGCATCCGTTGAGAGAAAAATACTTCGAAGTATACTTAGAGGTGTACAAGAAAACAATAGCTGGAGAAGATACAATTTTGAATTATATAGAATTTATAAACAACCTGGCATCATTAAATACAGAAATAGATAGAATGAATTGGATGGCCCATATAATTCGAATGCCAGATGATAATGTTGTGAAAAAGGTACTGCAGTTCAAGGTCACTGGGATTCCGAAGCGTGGAAGACCAAGGCTGAGATGGACAGACTCAGTGGAATCGGACTTTGGGATTATAAACGAGAAAACTTGGAGAACGAAGGTGAAATAGAGGTCATTATGGAGGAATCTTCGGAGGAAGACTCTGGCCAATGAGGGGCTGTCTTGCCAGATATGATGATAAAAAGAATAATCAAAAATATTCTCAATTTTTTTTTTCAAAAAAATCACAGCCAAGTAGAGTCTTGGTCGCGAATTCCTGACAAGCCTTATTTTTGTCGTATCATGAGTTCGAGTACTGATAACACTAAAGACTAGCTGTGTAAAAGGGCTGATACATGTTAAATTTATCTGTGCTTCCACCGATCGGCGGAAGTTTGGATAGTAGAATGTAAGCGCAGATGCTGTACATGTTACATAACCGTGTTTCAAATTACGAGGTTTGTCACTAAAAAACTGTTGTGTTGCTTTGAAGTGCGCCATAGCAATGATTGTTTTCATGTCCTAAATTTTCATCTTACTAAACCCAACATTAACAAAGCAGAAAAGCACATCAAAGCTTCAATAAGTAATATTAAGTGAAGACAGCTTTCAGAGTTTCTTTTAATCGAATTGGAATGTATTTAAAATATAGTTGTCTTTCCACGAGGTTATGACTGA
>BMAO01003803.1:0-18990 GCA_019973975.1 Trichonephila clavata | reverse complement strand
TAAAAGAACTAGCCGTTACCCGCCCGCTTCGCTGGGTATTTCATGATTTTTATAAATTTTTACTGCTTAAATATGTATAAATTATTGATATCTAAGTCCTAGCATTAAGAATTCGATTGAATTGAAAAATATACTTATACCTGTAACTGTCACCTGTTGATAAAAAAAAAGGGCAGAACTCATCTAATTTGTATTTTCTAAAAATCTCTAAAATTGAAGTATAGAATGATGTTTGCTCTTTCGTAACCCCAAAACCAAGTGGATTCCCTTTTCTACTCCGTAAATTGAACATGCAAGCCAAATTTCAAGTCTAAATCTAACAGAAAAAAACAAAAGTTTTACTATCAATATCCCCGTAATCCCGTTGAGAGCCGTTTTCCAAAATTACCGCTCTTAGCGGATTTCAATTCAACAAAAGAAAAATGCAAACCAAATTTCATTATTATAGTCCTTGTAGCTCGAAAAAAGTAATTTTTTTGTCAATACGTCCCAGTAACCCCCTGCAACCCCCCAGAACTTGATTTGCTTAAAATTTATTCTTAGTGGATCCCTATTCAACAAAAGAAACATGCTTAACAAATTTCAAGTATGGGTCTAACAATTAAAAACAGGAATTTTTTTCTGTAACTCCTCTTGACCCCTCGCAAACATCCTTGGGGTCAATTTTCGTTTTACTCTTTGTTAGAGGAACTCTATTCATGAAAGGAACATGCCTACCAATTTTCAAGCAGGATGATCAAATAGTTTAAAAATGGAAATATTTATCGATTACGCCTCTTAATCTCCCGAAATTAAACTTGGTAGTTGATATTCGCGAAACCCATTTTGTAGCGGTTCTCTACTTTACGAAAGGAATCTGCTTATCAAATTTCAAGACTGTACGTCTAACAGTTTAAAAATGGGATAATTGTCTATAACGCCACTTGAGCCCCGCAACGCCACTTCTGGGTCTGTTTTCACAAAACCCATTTTGTAGGGGAATTGCACTCTATGAAAGGAATCTGCTTAGCAAAATTTGAAGACTGTGCGTCCAATTAATTAAAAATGCAAAAAAATTATCAATAACGCCCCTTGAACCCCCACACCACCTAGGGGTCGATTTTCTCAAAACACATTTTGTAGTGTATTTCTATCTTATGAGAGGAATCTGCTAACCAAATTTCAAGACTGTGAGTCTAATAGTTTAAAATAGAAATAATTATTTATATCTGCCCTTAACCCCCGCAACACCCCTTGGGGTCAATTTTCTCCAAACCTGTTTTGTAGCGGATATTTACTCCATGAAAGAAACATTCCTACCAATTTTCAAGCAGGTAGGTCAAGTAGTTTAAAAACGAAAATATTTATCTCTTACGCCCCTTCAACCCCTGCAACGCCACTTAAAGTTCTGTTTTCACAAAACCTTCTTATCGCTGATCTCTACTCTATGAAAAAATCTATTTATCAAATATAAAGACTGTGCGTCTAATAGTTTAAAAATGGAAATAATTATCTATAACGCCCCTTAAGTCCCGCAACGCCACATGGGGCAATTTTCACGAAACCCATTTTTAGCGTATCTCTACCCTATGAGAGGAATCTGCTTACTAAGTTTCAAGACTGTACGTCTAATAACTTAAAAATCGGAATTTATAACGCCCCTTAAACCCCCCCCCGCAACACCCCTTGGGGGTCAATTTTCCCAAAACCTTTTGTAGCGGATATTTACTCCATGAAAGAAACTTCCTACCAATTTTCAAGCAGGTAGGTAAGTAGTTTAAAAACGAAAATATTTATTTTACGCCCTTAATCCCCGCAACGCCACTTAGAAGTCTGTTTTCACAAAACTTTTATAGCACTCTATTCTACGAAAAAATCTATTTATCAAATAAAGACTGTGCGTCAAATAGTTTAAAAATGGAAATAATTATCTATAACGCCCCTAAGTCCGCAACGCCACTTGGGGGCAATTTTCACGAAACCCTTTTGTAGCGTATCTCTACCCTATGAAAGGAATCTGCTTACTAAGTTTCAAGACTGTACGTCTAGTAACTTAAAAATCGGAATTTATAACGCCCCTTAAACCCCCGCCCCCGCAACACCCTTGGGGGTCAATTTTCCCAAAACCCATTTTGTAGCGGATATTTACTCCAGGAAAGAAACTTACCTACCAATTTTCAAGCAGGTAGGTGAAGTAGTTTAAAAACGGATATATTTATCTATTACGCCCCTTAATCCCCGCAAACGCCACTTGAAGTCTGTTTTCACAAACCCGTTTTGTAACTGATCATTATTCTACGAAAGGAATCTATTTATCAATTTAAAGACAGTGCGTCAAATAGTTTAAAAATGGAAATAATTATCTATAACGCCCCTAAGCCCTGCAACGCCACTTGGGGGTCGATTTTCACCAAACTCATTTTGTAGCGGATCTCTACTCTCTGAAAGGAATCTGCTTACCCAATTTCAAGATTGTACATCAAGTAGTTTAAACATGGAAACAATTATTTTAACGCCCTTAACCCCCCGTAACGCCTCTGGCGTTTCGAATTTCGGAAAATCCGTTCTTAGTTGATGTCTACTCTATGAAAGGAACATGTCTACGAAATTTCAAGTCTGTAGGTTGAATAGTTCCAGAGATATCGTGATTAGTCAGTCAGTCAGTCAGTCAGTCAGTCAATCAGTCAGTCAGTCAGTCAATCAGTCAATCAGTCAGTGAGTGAGTCGCTTTTCTCCTTTATATATATAGATTTAATACTCCTTTGAGCTCTGTCAATTGCTGGATAATTTATAATTCAATACACATTTATGTTTTGTTATTTATTCATCTTGTTAAAATCAACCTGAATGAAATATACTAAACTGTATCAAATCATATAAAAGGTAACTGAATAATTTATATCAGAAACTTACAGATGGTTTCAAGTCACTTTCATCAACATCAAAATTTGAAGTATCTGTAGGACTACTAACTTCAGGAATATAGGGGGCTGTAGCTGAAATAAAAAGAAACATTTTTGGAACATTAAAAGAAACATTAATAAAAATAAATAACATTGGTATATATATATATAATGTGTTTGGCATCCATTTTACTCTGTATACTGTGAAAAAATTAACATATCTTACAATAACATTACAGTAAATGTATATACATACACATACTGGGGTGAATTGGAAAAAAAATACCCTCTTTTGCAATAGCTATTTAGAAAAATTGCCTTTCACCAAGCTAATTAAAAAGGGGGGAGGGAATCACAAATAAGTACATTTCTTCAAGTACATTGAAAGAGCATGATGACCCCCCCCATCCTTCTTTAACTTAGCCATGTAAACATTTTCCAAGGTATAACAATCAAAAAGGGGGGAAATGGGAGGTATCTGAAGACATGTACATACAAAGTATGGTTAACTCATTTTTTAAAAAGAACTACAAGTATCCAACACACACACACACAGACATATATATGTAGGATTTAAAGTATTAGGGATATAAAATATTCCGATCAGTGAGGTTACAACCTCACCAATAGATGGCGCTACCAGCAAATATATGCATCACCCCCTAGAATGGTGGGTTTTTTGAGGCAGAAGCGAGAGTGACAGAGAACGACACAGACTCCGGTTTTACAGGCACGAGGTTTGTGTTTCGGTCAGCGTGGTGGTCGATAGGCTTAGCGGGTCATGTTTTTCGGTCAACGTGGTTGTCGATAGGCTTAGCGACAATTGAGTGTATGTTCCTTGAAATAGCTCATGTTGTAAACCAGTATTTAATCAGAAATCAATCTAATGTTTAATTAAACAGTAATTTTATCCTAACCAGTTTGTTTCTTTGAATATCAAGATCCTGGACATAGTGACTCACCCCTAGACACCAAAAGAAAAGCCACTTGTATAAGTAAAATACACCCCTACATATATATTTCAGTTTATTTTAAAATATTCTTTTCAAATAAAAGAGAATATGCAGTCTTTTTTTCTCTGTTGATTAGCAACATGAAGACATAAATCATTACCATTTTTCTATAATTCTATATATCTATTTGTTTATATTATTTCTACATACATATGCTATCTCGTTATGATGTAATTAAAATCACAGATGAATCATCTGTTTTAACATCAAACTTTCATAACACATAATGTACAGTATAAAACATTGATTAGCAAGAATTAAATAATTATAATTTCATAACATAGTCCAAACTCTATCTGAAATTAAACATGAAATTTTTTTTCCAAATTACCATTTCTTGCTTGCTCCCAATCCACTTCAATAAACCAAGAGTGATTTTTAAAATCTTCAAGACCATTCTGCCCTAATCTACATTCAGATGAGCATATTAATCTCCTCATCAAGTCTTTAGCATCTTCTGATATGCTGATTGAAGGGTCATCCGGAAAATCAAAACAGTTCTACAATGTAAAACATTTTTTTTTTACTATTAAACACAAAATACATTTTATTTAGCTAAAATATAATTTATGTATTTTATCTCATGTTTATTTAATACATCTGAATTTTATAAGATTATTTACATATTTTATTTTGTACATTTTGCATCACCATTATACTCTTCTTGAATATTTAAAGTACACTTTCAGCAATATAAAGCCTAGAACTTAAAAGAATATAGCATTTATTACTTTTCTGCAAATATTAGATGCAGACAACATAGATCATAAATTTCTTTCAAACAAAAATCTTTTATTCAAAGCACTTTTAAAAAAAATTTTAAAATGCTACATACAAATAAAAATGACAAAATCAAGATAAAATGAAATCACAAACCTTGTGGTTCATGATTTTGCCATATGTTTCTACCAATGACTCTGCATAAAAGGGGGTTTCACCAAAAATCATTTCATACATACATACGCCTAATGACCACCAATCACATTCTGGACCATACTTCCCTTGTCCATCTTCCATTGCCTGCATTCAAATGATAACATTCAATTAATTAACACATAATTAAAAATGGATTCATAGTTTTTAATAGAATTAAGCACATGGTTGAATTTAAAACTTTTATTAGATACTTTTATATTCTTATTTTTGATAAAGAGAATATCATGTATTTATTTCAATGTAGCAAGGAATGAAAACAGAAAAGTTTTAGAGAGTACAGAACATTCAAATTTATTCCTAAAAAATATAAAAACTTCCAACTAAAAAAAATAAGACATGTTTGGTCATGTAAATAAAATATAAAATAACTGTATGAAACAGTTTAAATATTTAACACATGAAACAATAGAAAATATAATTATTTTCTATACACACATCCTTGCCAGTTATAGTATATAAAAAGTATGTCAAAATACATAAAATAATTTAATGAGCAATTCAAGAAGGAACATTTGGTTATCAAGTTCTACCCTTTTTGACTGATAAAATTTTCATTATACTATTTTAATAAAGGTTAAATTCTATACATAATTTCAATAAACTGTGATAAAAATGGCAATTTTTAATGACAAGAGCTTCAAAAAAATTCGCAAGTTTTAACTCCCAAAAGTTAGACATTTGTGGCAATATTTTAAATATACACTTGTAAATAATTTTATAAATAAAATAGATGAAAAATTAATGTAGGATTAAGATCTCTCCTCCCCTCTTTTTTTGACAGCAGAAAATTTAATTGTTGAATTTATAAAATAACTTTTCTATATAAATGACTTTTCGTAGCCATCAGTTGACTACACAGATAATGATGCTTAAAAATTATTAGTTATATTATCAAATGATTAAAAGAAATAATTGTTTCCATCCTATTCCCCAAAAATCAATTAGTGCAAAAAATACAATTAAAAACCTTTTATGTTAATTCTTTAATGCACATCTCAATTTAATTTCAAGAAATGTTTAATTTCTTTTTTCTTTTAATTTCCATTCAAATGGGGGGGGGGACATTTCATTTCAAAGATTTCATAATAAATTTTTTAAAATATATATATATATATATATATATATATTCTTATTTTTTCTTAGAAATATTTTTTTATTAATATTTTTTCTGAAATCAGGTGCTTTATAAAAACGAATATGTTGAAATACATAATCATTAAATGCCAAAAAATACAATAGCTTCAAATCTTCAAAAAGTTCTGCAGTTTTTCAAAATCAATTTGTAAATCATACTTTCACTACATCAAGAGTTCCTTACATTCGTTTTGAAAGACAGTCTGTCTCTTCTGTACCTTTATATTTATCTTTGAAATAATGATAATTATTCAAAGACAAGCATGAAAGGAAGGTACAGGCACTTAAATAATTCATTTTATAAATGAACAGTTAAAAATTGTTGTTCTGGATAAAATACATGAAGAAAAGTATTCTTTATCATGCTTCATTCCTTACTGGATGAAACGATTTTTCATATGCAGAAAAATTTATTTTCAAACAGAACATTTTAAAATCTAGTAATTTCTCTCAATTGCATCTTTACATCTTAAATCAATTTTGCATTGATCTGCTAAATAAGTTAAAGCATAAATGGAGAGTTAAGATTAGTCATCCATTAAAAACATATAAACATACCTTTGCCACATGAAGAAAACTAATTTTAATTGTTTGCCTCTCTTACGAGTAACATAATTTTAATTATTCCATTGATTCCCTTATTTTAACTTAAAAAATGATTTTCAATCACTAAGAATCAAAATATTTGTACATTCCTCTAATTTTACGAGTACTAATTTAATTTCAAATTACATCAGTGAAATAGGAACCCAATAGATAATGTTTATTAATTATTTACTAGAGACAATGTACATCACAATTATCTCAAAGTCAAACTTAGTTACTGAAGTACCTCTCAAAAGTAAAAAAAAATAATAAATCAAAATTTGAAAAATCTATCGAAAAAAATTACCCTCAATATTTCAGGAGATATATAATCTGGAGTTCCAACAGCAACATTTGATTGCACCTATAAATAATGAATACATTGAGTAAAATCTAAAAACACAATTTAACTTTTATCATTAACTTTGAAACAAATAAAAATAAAGAATTTGTTACAACTGATAATTAGAGTCACTTACAGAGCCATCTTCCAGAAGTTTTAAGCAAGACCCAAAATCAGCCAATCTGATATGTCCAGAGGCATCTAGAAGAACATTGTCAGGCTTGATATCACGATGTACGTAACCTAATTTATGAATAGAGTAGATAGCCAGAATCATTTCAATGATATAAAATTTTGCCATGTCTTCAGGTAATCGATCCTCAAATTTACTCAACAGAGTTAAGAGATCCCCACCACAATAGTAATCCATTAGAAAGTACTGAAAAAGAAAAGAACACTTTTAATTCCAAGAACTAAAAGATACAATCGTACATAATACAAGACGTAATTTGTAATTTGTACAAGACGTAATACAATTAATACAAGACGTAATTTGAAATTACATTTTGTAATGCTAATTTTTATTCACACAAATAATAAAAATTTTACATAAAACAAAGCAAAAAATTTATGTACTTATAATTACATCATGTAGTGAGAAAATTGTGCTATATGTACTGCACCATTTTCAGAAACTTTTTGCCCATATTTCTCTTGGCTGGGGTCGAAACTCACCTCAGTTTCAGTTATAATTTATCATCCAATGAAAGTTACATAATATTAGTAAACAACAAAACTTACTATCAAATAAGTCTAAGTAAATTTTAAATGTCTCCACAGGCATAAAACACAAAAAGGAAAGTCAAAAATATTAAACATCCAATATCTATCCAAAATATGATTATTTAATATCATTACTAATGTTAAAATAAAGTCAAAGTATGCTTCTATTCAATTTTAAAGATACTTTTATACTGAATAAAAATCATTATAGATAAGACTAATTATTAATTATAAGTATTAAAGATTAAATCAAAAAAAATTACTAAATCATATATTATTTTTTCTAAGAAAATTTAATCTCAACTACCTTTACTTCATAAAAAAAATAAACAAATGCAAGTACATATATTATATAAGCCCTTTTTAAGATATTAATTATGTTCCTATATCAAGATGTATTATACCTTGCTTTAATAATTGTATTAAATCAAAAATTGTAAATGATAATGAAAATTTTTAACCTACTCAATGTTTAAATGCTTTTGAATACCTACAAATATGAATTCATGATAGAATTTTAAAAGTGCACGGCAAGAAAAAAAAATTTTTAAAAAAACAACTTTGATCTGGTAAGCTCCTTAAACTATTCCTACAGTTCATGAATATTCATCAGGTGTGAGGAAATATCAGAAATATGTTCCATTGTTTTGTTTGTATAATTCTGACTTTTTTTAAAAAAATTTAACAATACATTAAAAAGCAAGTGACTTAACACTATAACGCGGCTTTCCCTATGAATACAATAATCAGTTTCGTATAACAATACGAAAAGTAACAAATAGAATATCTAAAATGGACCAATACAATTGGCCTTCAAGAAACTTTAAAAAATTTGTTACCTTTTCGAAATGTGTCATGAGAAAAACATTTTAAGATATATTAAACATTAAATAAATTTTACATCAAACAAAAAGAAAGCAAAAAAAAAATTTTTTTTTTTAAAAATAAATATTAAGGTGGAGAGTTTTTTAATTATTCAATTACATTTTAAATCACAAAGTATTAAGTAATTCAACAAAGTATTAAGTTAATGTTAGGGCCATAAAAAGTTTTCTGGAAAATTACAACTTTCAAAAAGAAACACTTATTTTAAATGAGATTATAAATACATCAAGAAAATGAAAATGAACAACTAAAAGTGAAACATTATACAATGAATGAGTGAGAGAATATTAACGTCGCATTGTTCAGCTACATGAGGACTTTTGGCGACGGTCTGCGTAATTTTGAACCATGGTCAAGTGACGTGGATGACACCTGAGCTGGCACCCCCTCTCCAAACAACCACACCACACCAACAGGAGGACGTTTGAGCTCTTGACAGATTTAACGTACATCGCTCCCCTACACGGCGGGTTTTTAATGGTACTGGGCTCAAACTCATGACACGCTAGACATGATTCGATACCTTGACCACTTGGCTACCGTGGCCATTATACAATGAAAATCATGTTACTTACAAGGTTACTGTCATCTTGAAAAGCATAATGAAGGTTTGTGATCCACCTTTTGTCACCATACACCAATACATCCCTTTCCTCTTGAAAGCAAGCAGTCTAAAAATGATAAAAAAATATCTTTTAGTAAACAACAATAATGGATGCTTTTTTTTATTTTTATTTTTACTCTTGCCTTAAGTGCAAGAAAACTCTCAAAAAATTTTAAATATTAAAATAAAAAAATATATATTCAAGAAATTTAAGCAAAAGAAAATTTATATGAACTAGCTTTAACTTTTGAATTTATCAATATTATAAGTGTACAATAACTACAACCAGCAAAACTATCAAATATATCCACAAACATCGATTCCAAAATAAAGCAAAAAGTTATTAGTGAAATTCAATAATCATGCTGAAGTAAAAATTCCACAAATTCATTCAGTTTCAAATAAGTACTGAAGGCCTTAATTTGATTTAAATATTTTTGTGTACATCCTCCAGTTCTGAAATGAATTATCTCTCACTTAAACCCGCCACTAAGTTCAATCTTTCACAATCTACATCAATCTTTAACCAATTCATAAAATCACCAGCATAACAAACCCCAAAAATATATTAATTTTATTAATCTGCAAAAAAAAATTTTAACCTCTGGTGATTTTGTATTACATATGTAAAAATTCTGTGGGATATTTTATTTATTTAGCTGCAATTCTAAATAATGCATTAAAAACTTGTTGTGGCAAACTGTTATAAAAATGTTCAATATGCCACAAATACTCTTGATCAACAAAAAGTCTGTGCATGTGCGATAGCATATAAATGAAAAGACTCAAACAAAATTTGGTACACTGAAACTATGGATACTGATACTTCATAATTAGCTTTAGAAAAATTTTTTAATTCAATTTTGAAGCATTCTCTCATTTTTAGCTCTGGTGATATAACCACACATCTACCTTTAAATACAACAATTTCTTATTAGTATAGATTTTTGGAGATTGTTACATATTTTCATCATCTTTATCACATTATACTTATTTATATGGTCTAAAAAAAACTAAACTAAAGGAACCAAATCTATTTTATCCTTTTCAGGAATTTTATAACACACACAAAATTGGTTTGCTTTATCTGTTTAAGACAGTTTTTTTTTATTTCAGTTAATATTAATACCATAATTTATTTTTTTTAGTGTAAGACTTCGATATAAGTTATTTTATTCGTTTTGAGTTATTTGTTGTAGTTTCATCAAAGCTGGGCTTTATTTTATAAGGTTAGCTTTATTGATCTTATGGTGTAATTTCTTTTTTAGAGTAAGACTTTCTTTATATACACATAAATAATTATAATTGTAAACTTGAAACTGTTTGTGGTAGAATTTCATCAAATTTAGGACTATTTTATTTGTGTTTGGAAATTTTAAAAAAATTTATTTAAGTTATTTCATAATTTTTTTTCAATTTAAGACTGCTTTACATTTACGTTTATGCTGAAAACTATTTTAAACTTGAATTCAAACTAAAAAATTATTTTAGGTTTTCAGATAAGTTGCCTAGTATTGGGTTTGGATTTCATTTGAAAAATTTATGCTGACTGACTGGTTCATTGAGTTGAATTTTTAAAAATGCTTTATTTTTAAAACAGTTACTACCAGTAGTGAGTAATAAAACCATAATTACCTCTGCTCTCTTCAGCATTTCCCATTTATTTAAGATCTTCATAGCATATACTTTTGTGGTGACTTTATGTTTCACAACGGCAACCTATAATAGTTATTAAACTATTACACAACTTATATCTTAGCAATAATAAATTAAATTTTAGATACAACTATTAATATCAGCAATTAATTCCTAATTCAATCAATCCAATCAAATGAACTATTTTTAATATAAAAATTCTGTAGGATTTAAAGTTATAAAACTAAAAAGATTTATGAAGCATTTTTAAAAAATTCTGTGAATGATGCTGAATAAAAGAGAATAGGGAGCACACTTTATAAAAACAAAACTATCTATTTTGAAAAAATTATAAGATTTATTTGCCAGAGACTGATTTTGCATATTTTAAAAAATTAACCTAATGCATCCATCCATATGAAAAAAAAGCTCCAAAAATAATAACAATGGGGGCCTTTAATGCTTCTTATTGAATTCTAAGATTTTTAAGGAAAAATACAGGTTTTTATTATCTTTTAATAATACATTATTAATCAATGAATGATAAATTAGGTATATATAGTTATGAATATTATGATTTGCATTTAATATGCATAATTGTCTTAACAGTAGCATTAATTTAATTAAAATAAATATTTCACCAAAAAATTTTTACTCACATCACCAAATGCCCCTCTTCCAATGACTTTTAATACTTCAAAATCATCCCGAGTTATTCTCAACTTTTTTACCCGTTCCACAACAGGCTTTGCTAAAAGAAAGGAAGATAAATTATTAATTCGATATTAAAAAAGAAAAGGCAAAATAAAATCATGCATTATCATTACACAGCTATTTTTCACAAAATTTTTTGACAAGTAATGCTTACAAAATCTTTCTAAAAAGATAAGATGTCTCATTTGTCCTTTGAATTAACAATTTCTACCCTTGGATTATATTATGTGCTCACGAATTGTTACTGAATGGGTACAATGCTTCCTTTTTAGATGCATAGACGAAAAACCACTTATTCCCAGCAAAAAAAGTAAACCAAGTTTTTATGCAAAATTATTTTCTTTAGACCTAAAAGATAAATTTTACTCACATTTTAACAAATTCCTTACTAATATTTTAATATATAGAACAAGGTATTGAAAAAATGATGCACAAACAAAAAGTTTTATAACCATACCATACAGAGACCATACATTTGTTTCTCTTCTCCAAGCACCCCCCCCCCATAAAACCTTTTTTTTTATATGAATATATAACCCCAAGGAGATTCATATTCAAACCAAACTCAATGGACCAACAGCCTTTAGAGGAGCACAGCCTACTGTGCCCACCTCAATTTTCATAATCTTGGGCACTCAGGTGCATGTGCAGAAGTGCGGGTCAGGTGATCAGTCTGAAGCGAAACTCCCAGTGTTTAGTTTCCAAGCAAGCTTGATAGTCATTTATCAACCCACTAAAGGCAGAGTCAACCTTGCCCAGCCTGGGGTTTGAACCCTGGATCTGTGCCGTGAAAGAGCAATATGCTACCACTTAGCCACTGGGCTGTGATTATATTCATAATTCTGTTAAATCCTTTGAATAGCAATACCTGTTAGAGTAAAGAAACTCCTTGTCTTTGATTTTACCAGTTTAACTTTAATTCGGTAAGTAAAATATTTAATTCTACAGTAAGGATGGAACAGAGAATTGTTTGACTGATAGAATAATACTAGAAAGATAAAAACAAAAATGCAATGTCTCATTTAACACATAAAATATTCAAAGGGTATTAATAATCTTATATTTAAAATAGTCAAAAATTGAAGTAAAACAGATTAGTTTGACAAAACCAGACTGTATCTATTAAAATATAAACCTCAGAAGGATTTTCTTTTTTTCAAGTGAATGAGCATTCTCTTCTGTGACTTTCATAATTAATTTAAATATTAGTACTAAAAAATGCATACAAGACTGGAATTTTTATACTTAAAATAGACAAATCAATGAGTGGGTGAAAGTTATTAAACATTGCACTCTAAAGCAACACAAGGGCTATTAGCGAAGGACCTCGTAATTTTGAGTCTCGGTCAAGCGAGTCTTTCCAAAATACAACACGCCAACAAGAAGATTTTGAGCTTGACAAATTTAATATGCACCAGTTCCCTCTACACAGCAGGTTTTCAGCGGCTCCAGGACTCAAAACAGCGACATGCCAGCCACGAGTCTGTAACTATAACCACTAGCTACCGCAGCCATAAATAGTTCACAAATTTTTCGATATGTAGTGATACTTTTCTAATCTATTCAGATAGAGAAAACAGTTTATAAAAAAAAAACGCAATAAAAAATAAATTTAGAGTGGATTCTTTTAAAAATATCTTTAAGTAGTCAGCCAAATTTTTTAACTAATGAAATTAAATCCACTCAGAACCTTTATAATTGGGGTTCTCAAGTTGCGATTTACAGGATAGAATAAAATCGCACAAACCATATCTTTATTCGAAAAAGACAGTGCATATCAGACTAGATATATAAATAAAAGTTGATGTTAATTATATACATAAAATAAATGATAAAGAGAGCAAAAAAAAGTCATTTTCTACTTTAATTTATGCTTTACTATATTTAAAACTATTCATTAGCTATTGTATATCCGTTGTTTATTCATAACATACATCCGAGTTCACAAATTCCAAAGTTCTACAGATTGGAAAAGAGATTATAAAATATTTTCAAATCAATGTGTTTTCAACACCCTTGCTTCTCAGATTTAATATTATACAAAAGTAACATGTACAGGCTATTGGTAAAGGATCATATGGTTCTGAACCAAGAAATTAGAATTCGAGTTCACAACTCGACACGTACAATGTCTATCAAAAAGCAAATTCCCAAACTGTCATGGAACTAAGAATTTCTGTTTTACAAAAGTGTTTCGGAATTCTATATACAATTTCGTTAATCTATCGTACAAGAATAAATATATGGTTTTAAAGAAATCTACTTTAATTATTTTACTAAAGATAATTTCATAAAGATAAAAATTTTGTGTTTTTTATCAATCGAGTTTAAATTTTTCAAATTGAAATCTTAACTTTTTTTTTATCTATTTCAGAGGGAAAAAAATTATCTAGTAGTTGAAGGTTCCTGAAACCTTATCTTCCAAAACAATAACATAGTTACAAATAAAAAGAAATGAGATCAAACACTTATTAGATCTTTTTTTGAAATAAATTCGCACATTCAATACTTCTCAATTTGGTTAAGCATTCATCTTATCACTAACACAAAAGCTGGGTTAAAATTTCTAGCTCCACATAAATATTTAACCAATTAAAAATGTGAGAAAAAATAATTTAAAGAAAAATCATAAATATCAGAAATAACAAATTATTTAAATTCTATAAAGAAAATACATTTGGGTAATGTTAATTTTAGCGCTAGAAGAATCGAATAAGATTGAATAAAAATAAGTCAACATTCTGACAAGATCCAAAATAAAATGATTTTCCAATATTTACACATTCTAATTTTATGGTAATTTAAAATTTCTCGGCAAAAAAAAGTCTGCTAATTTTAAAAATATTTACATATCTTCAGTGAGCGGAAGAAGGGAGAATTAAAAATAAATATTTATAATTAGAAATCTTGAAATAGGAATGAGATCTCTAAACTAAAAAAAAAGTATGAACGAGGTTTTACAAGACATCGTTCATTACAACTTTTTTGATCCCGCGTACTCACGATAAGCGGAATCTCCTTTTCCGAATTTCTCTATTTTGCGAATTTTTTCCTGCAATCAAGAACCACTTATATAGAAAAATGAATCTCTAACGAATTTTCATACAATACGAACTTTATTTCGGGATTTAGCGGTGGCGTTAAGGTATCCGACTACCCTAAAATTGTGAATTTTGCCAAAAATTGACTTTTTTATGATTTTATTTAAAAGGCCATCTTATTAGCTTTATAAAAATACCAAGTTTATTATTTTCCGTTCACTAGAACAAAAACTACAAGTGTTTTAGTAAAAGCAGATGCCATTACTTTAAGCAAGATGTCATACTTTAAAACGCGTTTTTGCTCGGGGGGAAAAATGTGGTTTTTTTTTTTTTTACAAATGCTCAAACGGCCAGGGAATACTCAAAAGTTTTTGAAAATAACTGAAATTTTTTGAGTATATTCTGTATAATAGTAGACGTGTTTTAACCTTCAGATTTATAAATCACTGTTTTATTACAAAATTTACAGTCCCTTATGTTAATGTAATCGCTGTTTTTTTTAAGCAATTATATATAATAAAGATAAAATGCTCTAGTTTTTGTAAAAAATTAAAATATCTCTTATCCTGAAGGTCATTTCAAAAATGAATAACATAGCAAAACATCAGAATTGCAAAATTGAAAATTTGTTCATTAAATTTTGGTATAAAATGGGCCGCGTTTGTTGCTACTTTTAGTAAATTTTTACCCATGTTTTCCCATTTTTGTAATAATAATTTCTTTTTCTCTTCTCAATTTTAGCATATTTTTCTTAAAATGTACTATATAAACAAATCTAAAAACAACAAAAAACATCCCAATATATCCATTTTTTAGAAAAAAGTTGTCGAAAGTAGTCGGTTACTCAGTGGCGTAACGGAGAATATTAGAGCCCCTCTGCAAAGTCAGATTTTGAGCCCCAAGCCGGATCTTAGAAAGGATTGCAAAACCATAACATAACATAAGCTATGGGCCCCCTATGACCCAGGGGTGTATGTTACGCCACTGGTCCGACTGTACACATACATAGAAACTACTTTTTGGATGTTAAGTCAAAGAATGTAGAAAGTCTTCGTTTGGGAGATGTTTAGGTCCCATCTATCAGATAATATAAAATTTGCTGACACGAAGATGGCACCGTTATTTCAGGCCGATAAACGCCATTAGTTCAGCCTTTAGATCTGTAAATCAATCAATAAACCATTCAAAGCAAATTTAAAACGACAGTGGAATATGAAGATGTTACAAAGCGAAAAAGATTTTCAAAAGGAAGCCAGCTACATAATGAAAAAATCTCATTTTTATACGTTCATTTTTTTTTTTCTGTAATTTTAACCCTTAAATGCATATGCTGAGAATTGTCTACATTCCAGTACCACTTAATTTTATTTAAAAAAAACCCGAGTATGTGCGTTTCTGAAAACACATTGGTAACCGTAGACAATAAATCATGTGTGAAAGGAAAAAAGACATTACTTTTTGCGTATAAGTTATATTTTTGTTTTCACATTTGAATGTAGTGAAAGATAAAAATTAAATGTGTAACTTGGAGAGATATTTTTTTTATTTTTGAGGAGGGATTTCTTTCACTGGAAAAAAAATATATATTTCTCACCTGTCTGTCATGTAAACTATCAATGTTTTGATGTTTCATTTGAATATTTTATTTGATATTTGCCCGACTTTTGAAAAAATACTGTCTCAGTATAATCTAGATTTGATTTTTTTTTAACGTAACACACGACAACAATCCGATAAAAAAGATTTTTTTTTAAACCAGAACAAAAAAATCAAGCATTTAAGAGGTTAACAGATTGCTCCCATTTTTTATACCAGGCATATAACACGCACCTTAAATTTTGTCTATTTGTGCTATAAAATGGATCTGGTGGCCTTAATAATAAATTTCACATTTATTTTAATATCTTATCTAATCAGGTTTAACCCGTAAATCTCCTTGTTAGTAAGTAACTGGCTCTTTTTTTTTTTTGTTTTTTTTTTTTTTTTGAGGATTGGCAAACTCAATGAACGTATCTCACAAGGAATAAGCATTAAACGCTTTCTCACCATATTCTATAATTTGCAATAAAATCAGGTATGTCTTTTTAAAGCCAAAAATGCTGACATCCGTTTCGAAACTTTACTTTAAGATTTCCGTTAGCACTATTCTGATCAGTTTCTATTCAAAATGACATTTTTTTCTCAAATGACTATATAAGAATCATTGTCTATACTGCTGATTACTAATTTAGAAGAAGCAATCTTAAACCTAGTTTGAAAATCTGAGTAAGGTAATTTAAATGTTGAACGTTAGGCTAAAATGTCCTGACAAGATTGAGAAATTCACGACATCCAATTATATTTCTCTACCTAATTTTGGGATTTGCTAAATGTCGCGTTGTCGTACCTGTCTACATATCGGTAGAGCGACCCACTCAATTCATTCCAAAAAACAGTAAACTCTTCTCTATGTGTTTCAAAACAATTGAGCTAAATCTGAAGAGACAGACATAATAAAAAGCTTCACAGCTTCTAAGAAGAGTAGGAAGCGTATGTCCGCCCATTTAACGCAATGCCCGAAGAGTGCTTGTCAAAAGTAATTAAAGGCTGAATGCTAGACAACACTGAAGTAACTTAGATACGTAATCCGTAATATCTAAAGAGAAGTAGTATAAAAAAGGAAACAGGGCTTGTGTGGAAGGATATGAGTATTGAGAGGCACCAAAAAGTAAACACGGAAGATTTCGACATTGTTTTTCGCCTAGAATTTCAAAGAAAAAAAGTCTACGATGTCACTGAGTGTCAGCTCATTAATGCCGAAATATTTTTCTTCTTCCATATGTGTTATTACAGTAGATTCTTATGCAAGTTTGAAGAAAAAATATGTTTTACTGCATAGAAAATAGGATAATAGCATATTCATTCTTTTCATTTGCTCTCTTAACATAAATCCAAAACAATCTTCGATAGTTCTAAACACAGTCGACTCTCGATAATTCAAACCTTCGATAATACGAACCGCTCAATAATCGAAGTATATGCTCAGTCCCGAGAAAAATTCTTGATATTCGAAGTAAAACAATACGTTTTGATACACTCGATATTTCGAAGTAAAATTTGTGAGAGTGAGTGAGAGAATATTAACGTCGTACTGTTAAGCTACGTGAGGGCTTTTGGCGACGGACCTCGTAATTTTGAACCATGGTCAAGGACGAGGACGACACCTGAGCTGGCACCCCCTCCCTCTCCTAACTACCACACCAACGGGAGTACGTTTGAGCTCTCGAGAAATGTAACGTGCATCGCTCCCTACATGCGGGTCTTCACTGGTACTGGGTTCGAACTCGTGACACGCCAGCACCGAGTCCGATACCTTGACCACTTGGCTACCACGGTCATGAAGTAAAATCTGTGGCCTGTCAGAATACAACACGAGGTAATTCAAAGTGATCGAATAAAACTCTCGACAGTTCAAACAATCGCATGTGGAGTCCTGTCGCAAACAGGTTGGAGATTACATGTTTTGTGTTGTATTGTCTCTGCTTGTCTACCCTGTAACGTAGCCCCTTTGATGACATCTGTTTGCTACCCCTTCTTAGTGTTTTCAGGTTCCTCAGGTGAAAAGACATTGTAATTGTTTTCATTCAATAGACCAACCGCACCTGTTGTCAGCCGTCCACATCTTTCGTTTAACATGTGTCCTTGCTGCACATGTGTTCAGAAAGGATGGTCCGCTATTGTGAAGAGATGTGTAGGATTGTGTGTATGATATATTCTTTTAGAGTATAGGACTTCTGTAAAATACTTATACTGTATAATATGCACTTTTAAAAAATAATTTAAAATAATTTTATACAAATGTACAATTGTTGTTTATTATATAGTTTCAAATTAAATACACAAGAAAAAATTTCTCGTGTATTTTGGGAATTTTTTTTCTAACCTCTTGATAATTCGAAGTTTTTCATGGTCCCTCAACTTCGAATTATCAAGAGTAGACTGTATCTGGATTCCAAATCTGAAAGTGTTTCTTCGAAAGAATTTCAAATTTAAAAACTGCACTATAGCCTAAATCAGGTCGGCAAACTTTCGAGAAGGAAGAGCCAAATTGTAAGTGAAACAAAAATAACGTATCAGACAGCCATTTATATGCATACACGGCACACCAAGGAGGGATTGCGACTGTGATCAGAACTATCGTGCTTCAATTTTTATAATATTTAAATAAAATTTTACAAAAATAACATTTTTCATTCAATCGAAAACCAAGCATTATCGAAGATTTTTTATGGCTCAATGCAAGAACCTTGTTAAAATATAGTGCGCGCGTTGAGAATTAAAACTTTCAAGCTTCCTGAAAAAAAATTTCAAAAACCAATAATACCATAAGTGTTCTTCCTTCAGGATTTCACGTGTACACTATAATTAAAATTGACTTTAATATGTTCTTGCATATAAAGTCATTTCAACGCTCTTTTTTTTTACTAGCTCTTAAGCATATTTTAAATATAGAACG
>BMAO01003802.1:0-15950 GCA_019973975.1 Trichonephila clavata | reverse complement strand
GAATTTATATATTAGATTTAAATAAAGAAATCAGTATTTTACAGAACACAATCAACATCTTCCAAAACTCTGTATTTTAAAGTAGATATTCTTCAATAGATCCCACCCGCGCCGATCTATGAAAGTCATAAAATAGTTATCTATATGCAATAACTGCCTCTTTTCAAAACAAAGATTTCCCAGATATTATTATGAAAAATATGTTTACTGATTACATCCAGACAAATTTTAATAACAGTATCTTTATAACAACAGATGGTTCAATAACTACAAATTTAACATCAATAGGATTTCTGATTCCCAAGAAAAACGTCCGACAAAATCTCTTACTGAAAGAGATGAATTCAACTTCCACTGCTGAAGCTATAGCCATATGAACTGCGTAACAAAATTTGTTATAGAAGCCGAAAATTATTTTATCCTGACTGACAGTCTATGAGTTTTAAAAAGTCTCCAAACTACTAATAGAAAATCCAAAACGATAATTTTAAATTAAGGTTCCAATTTGCAAGAGAGTCTTCATATAGTACAATCCATAACATTCATTTGGGTAGCAGCATATAAGGGAATTGAGATTAATGAAGAAGTAGAAAACTAGCTAAAAAGCCTCTCAATAACCTTGGAGTATTATTCCTTGCATTTCAGTGGGACACACACACACACACACACACACACCACACACACACACACACACACACACACACACACACACACACACACACACACACACCACACACACACACACACACACACACACACACACACACACACACACACACACACACACACTTCAAAAAAGACATAAAAGTAAAATTGAAGAAGCAAGGACAAAGAGCAGAAGACACAAAATTTTCGATTAAAAAGAATCGATTTTCATATAAAACCCAAGGTACGGAAATTTGAGGAGTGAAATTTGTACAATTGTTAACACAAAAATGCGTTACGCATGCGCCAAGTTGTTGTCGAAAGGAAGGACTACTTTTCCATCTTTTTTAAAATTACGATCATTCTTTTCCTACCAAAATTAGACAAAAACTAGTTACAGAGACGGAAAGATGACTTATTTTGCCCCGATACGGTATAATTTACATTTTTTACGATTTTTTTTTTTTATAAAAAAAGCCAATATCGATGCGTTTTTATGTAAAGACTTTTTCAATCGTTCTTTACGAATTTCTTACCATCATAATGTATCAAAACTATGTACTAAAAAAGTTCATACTTTGTTCTTTTCCATCCAGTGATTTAAAATATGAAATTCCAAATTTTTTTTTATGATTTTTCAAAATATACTTAAAATTCTAACTAAACATTGTATAACTTCATTATTTATAAACATAATCCACGAAACCCTTTTTTCCCCAAGTGTCAAACGTTTTTATCCTTGTATTATATAAAGATTGAAAAATTTGCTTAAAAATTACGGATTTATGGAGAATTTTTGTGATTTTCGTCTAATACCCTTTTCAGAAAAAATCATTTCAAAAGTTTTTTTTCTCATATTTTTTGTTTAAAAATTACAGTTACTTGTTATCTATGAGGGGAATTTGGAGAGTATATTTTAAAAATCAAGACCCCAAAAAATTAAAACTTTAAAATATTCTCAAACTTTATTTACTAGTATTTTTTTTAAAGCGTAATTGGCGTCGAAAATAGGTTTTCGAACCAAGCAATACTTCATGCCTTAGCTCTTTTGACAAAGAAATTGACTATAACAACTGAAAATCACCAAATTTGGTGGTATGTATTTGATATTGTTTTGGAGCGTTGTAACAAAACATGATTATAAAAAACAACTTTATTTCTACAACACAACCAATATTGTACAAAATGCACACTTTTTGATGTTATCAGAAACATGCCTTCACAATGAGAATTATTTGAAATTGAAAATTTTAAACATACCGCAGTATATACAACCAAGTATTAATCGTGGGGGAGGGGTCGCCATCTTTCAAAACTTGAGCGATTCACAACATAAGTTTATTGGGAATCAGGATGATTTTGCGAAAGAAAAAAAATACCCTGTACATTAATCAAACTAAATCTAATTTGGGAGATAAATGTTCCGTGATGCCCTTTACCTAACTGTAAACCCATTGTTCGTTACAGTTTATATTTCTGTCAATCAGAATTTTACTGAAATAATACATTATATCGACGAGACATTATTAGCATATACAGAAGGGAAACAACATCATGTACTTCCACTCATACTTGGTTGCGATTTCAATATAGATTTCGATAAAGATGAAGGATTGAAAGTAGTACAAATTTTGAAATCAGATTGGATTTTGTTTCTGTTAGAGCACTGGGAACCACTAGATATATTATAAACATTGATGCGATGTTTTCAAGATTCGTGAGTCAAGTATCTACCGACTTTCATACATCATACTTTATTTACCACAAGCCTCTAGTCACAGTGATTAATAATGGCGTGAGAATGTAATTAATACTCACAGTGATATTAACCTAGTGCTTCTCAATCTTTTAATATTTGTGACCCAATTTTCAATCATAATTTCCACATCGCTACTCTCCCCCCCTAATTCAATAACAATGTATTCGAATACAATAATACTAATTGACTTTTATGCTAAAGCTACAATATGACCTTTGCTATAAACCATACAAATTATCTAGATAACTGTTTAACTTTCTATATGTTACTTTTTTAGTAATAGATATATTAAGTAAGTTACTTTCAAGTAATAGGATAGATATCATACTACTTTTAATTTTTAAATCGTAACAGATTGCAAATGTATGCATCATATATTTTATTTTTTATTATGTCAGAATCCATTTTGCTTTGCATCCTTTCAGTAAATAAATATTTTTTATTTTTATTTTCGGCATGCTTGCACGCCCCCATGTAAGATTATAACACCCCCCCCCCTAGAGGGGCGCGCACAACAGTTTGAGAATTACTGTATTTATAGTAAAGTAATCCAACCTTCTTAACAATGTATTCACGTACTATGAGTGTCATAAATTTATGTTACCTAATTGACGTATATATATATATATATATATATATATATATATATGTTACATACACTGTTTCAGTATTAAATGAGATGCGTTTATTTACCCTGTTTGCCTACTATAAAATCAAAGACAACCGTACTTAGGAGTAAACTTCAGTCGTGCGTCGGAGCTGACACACTCCGTTTTTACGAACTGTTATTTAACTTGCAATGCTCGTCTCAATATAAAATGTTGATTGCTCGATTTGTTAATTTTTATTATGTTATGGGTAAGAAAGTTTTATACTATCTGCATATTTTTTTTCTTAATTAAATATAAATACATCTCCCTGATAAAAACTAAAAGATAATCAAAGTAAAACCTCTATATGTAGAAAATTATAATTGAAAAAAAAAATCCTAAAAAATGTGTGAAAAGAGTAGCCTAAATAATGTTTTTAGGTTATGTTAGATCAGGGTGGCCACACACAACCGATAAGACCTTGCGGACCACTTCAGGAAACAAAATAATCTCGCGGGTCGCATATAAAAATATATCTCTTTATATTAGAATATGGCCCATTACAAACATTTAATGCAGTGAAAATTTATAACAGAATGAATTATTATTCTTGTTTTCATTGTTTTTCATGAATACAAACATATCTAATATAGTTGTCGGGAATTCTTGCCTTGCGCTTTCACCTCACAACCAACTTGAAAATAATACTTTTAATTTAATGCATGTAACTATTGCTTTGTTGCAGTTGTGCGGCGATGGACTTTGACTCAAGTGCAAAATTATGTTAACAAATAACTGAAACATAGTGTAATTTAACATCTTTACAAAAAGCATTTTTAAGTGGTTTTTTATTAAATGTCAAACGTTTATTACCTTACGTTGATTAAATGTCAAACTACCCGAAACTTATCCAACTTGGCGAATTTGAGAAATATCGCCAAGTTGGCTAAGAAATTCTCTATTCCGAGAATCCCAGAAATTTTAATGCAAATTTTCTCCCACTTTTTAAAAAGAGAAAATACATACAGTTTTAGCAATTTGCGTGATATTGAAAGCTCTATGATAATATTAAATGAGTTTCATAAAAAGTTTTGATTTATCGAAAATTTAATACTTTGAATTTTTTTAAACTAATTCAATATAAGGCCATATTTTGCAAAAAAAATTTCACTTATACTGAGCCGATACTTTATAGGGAGATATTACTATTAAGATATACTAGATATTACTATGTAGGAAGCCGTACAATGCCAATCGCCGAATAAATTTTCGGAACTTTACGCAGTTCTTATATCATCTTGCAGTCTTTCTAAACATCAAACTCTTTGGAATAAGTGCAAACAGTACATGGCGGAAGATATTTAGCGAGGACTGCAGCAAGTACAAGCGGGTATGCCTTTTAATGAATGCATCTACAACGAAACGCTAATAATTGAAAATAAGGTTTTCACAATGGTTGGGAAGAAACTACATTATTTTGGAATGATTATTCCACGCAAGTCGACGGAAATGACTTCGATAATGAAATTCCTTGAAAATTAGACAATTATTGCTACTTTATAACATTGCAACATCAAGTAACAGAATTAATCCCTCAATTAACTCCAGAAAAAAGTCATATTTTCCATCAAGTGTTACGTAAAATAGAATCCGGCAGTGGTGCACTCTTTTCTCCCAAGCCCTTGGAGGAACCGGTGGTGTGTGTGTGTGTGTAAAGCATTTTTGCTAACTTATAATCAATGTCCGTCAGAAAAAACCAGAAGATAGCAGTTGTGGCTTCTTCCGGTACAGCCGCAACTCTACTAACCGGTGGTTGTACTGCAGTTATACACACACATCCCGTTTTAAGATTACCATTGAATATTGCACATGAAGATTCACCTATCTGCAATTTCATCAAAAATAGCTCTCGAGGCAGGATGCTTCAGAAGTGTCAGTTTTTATTGTGGGATGAATGCACGATGTCTCACAAGAAAGGTATAGAAGCGTTAAATGGGACTCTTCAGGATGTACGAGATAGTACAGATAATATATAGGAGGAATGATAGTTTTATTGTCTGGTGATTTCTGACAATTTTTCCCTGTAATCCAGAGGAGTACACCGGCAAATGAAATCAGAGCTTGTATTAAATCATTAAGCTTTATGGGTGAAAGTTGAAAAATTCAGTTTGAAAACGAGTATGAGTGTGCATCTGCACGCAATTTTAAATCGGTGATGGATGCTTGGACGCAGATACTGGAAGTTATATTTTATTTTCCAGAGAATTTTGTAATTTAGTAGGAAATGATGCAGATCTTACTGCTCACATTTCCCCGGGCTTGAAACAAAATTTAAATTGTGATCAATAGTAGTGCGCAAAATCAACATTAGCACCTAACAATGACAATGACATTGTCAATAAAATTAACACTGAAAATTTAAACGACGTGCAGAGGGAAATTAAGGAATATAGATCAATGAATACAATTATGGATAACGAACAAAGTACCTCATATCCCACGAAGTTCTTAAACTCGCTTGAACTTTAGAGTGTACCCTCACATAAACTTCAATTAAAACTAAATGTACCAGTTATGCTTTTGCAAAATCTCGATGCTCCTTGACTATGTAATGGAATGAGGCTTAGGATCACAAAATTGATGCTGAATATACTTGGTGCCAATATTTTAACAGGTGTCATGGAAAGGGAAAGTGTTATAATTCCTTTTTTTTTTTTTTTTTTCGAATTCCAATTATGCCCTCGGACCCACCGTTTCAATTCATACGTGTTCAATTTCCAATAAAACTCAGTTTTACTGTTGCTATCTACAAAGCGCAAGGGTAGCGCATTGCAGGTAGCAGGGGTACATTTGGAATGCTTTTCTCATGGCCAACTATATGTTGCATATTCGCATGTGTCCAATACCCGAAATCTTGACATATTTGCAACTGAATGAAGAGCATATAATACAGTATACAGTAGCACCTTAGAATAATGTTCTGTTTTGACCTCTTTTAAAGAGGAATTTTATATTAAACTTATATATACTTTTAATCTCTTAAGATACTAATAGTTTAAGTTATTGAATTTTTGTTTTTAATTATAACAATATAAGTATGTTTTCCATTTTTTTAAACTAAGCTCAGATTTAGAAAATTTAAATTTTAATGGTTCCTGTCAAGCAATAAAAATTATCATAATATTTTACTTACTTTCTGATGATAATGATTATGACTTTGGCAGAGTTATTTAAAGACATCAACGCGAGCGAAGCCAAGCGTAGAAGCTATTTTTTAAATAAAATTACTTTATCTACTCAGTTTTGGCTTGCTATAAATTTATGTGCGTTTTTTTTTCTTTCCTGATTTTATTACAGCAACCATCTGGACTCTAAACATTGCTCTCGACCCGTGAAAAAAATAAAGTAGGCTTGATTATTTTAATTATTTCAGGTTAAGCCCCAATTTTTAATTGACAATAATAACAATAATAATGCCATCAGCAGAAACTGTTTAATTTATTTAACAGTTTGTTCAGATATTTTTGATCAACGCTTTCAATTAGTTTTTTAAAATCGATTTCGAAGCGTGTATTTGGACATCGTAATTGATGTTGCAAGATTTGTCCGTTTAGATTGAGCGCGATTTATGTTCAATACATTTCATTTTCGGGGGAAAATGATCCGTGGGTGTAAGTTGATTCTAAAGCATTACACAACTTTTTGCGCCAGATCAAATTGAAAAATTTTTCTTTTAAGACATAAGTGTTATAAAAACTTATTTTTTATTCTGATGTTTTAAAAATGAGTTTTAATTTATAATTGCATTGTAAATCCCAACCAGTTCTATTTGGAAATATTCTAGAGCCAAGTCGCGACATTGACATGAAAAAAAGATAAATGTATTTCAAATAATTTTTTGTATTTGTCTAAATTGATGAAATGACTCTCCATATTTGCTGTAAGTTTGCTTTTCTTTTGCGTATTTGATGTAACTGATACATTTAAAATTTTTTAAATACTTCATTAATGGGAAGTGTTGAACGTTATTTTGTTTCGAGATTCAAACGATAATTTCTTCAGAAATGCTTTGATGTGGTTACTTGCATGGATTATTAAATTATCATTTTCTTTTATCTACTATCCTTTTGATTGTATCTACTAAAAAGCATAAATCCAAAGCATATTCATCATTTCTTAATTCTGGTACTGGTATTTGCTTGCCATTCATAAGAAAGTCCATTTCATGACATCTCATAAAATAACTGTAAAAATCGTCCGTGACTCCATTAGTGGACACAACTGAATTATGCAACGTCACCATATACAAAATTTAAATCTTTTAGGAATTTCTTAAATTTTCTATGCGAGAGTGAATGTGATCTAATGTAACTCACTGTTTTTATGATTACTTTCATAACATGCATCATTGATAATACTTGGGCACATAGATTTTGTGGCTAGTAATTAAGTCATTTCTTTTGCAGCAATTATTAATTTTTTTGTTAGATTCTGTTTTATAGAACAATAACTTAACAGCTTCCTTTACTTTATCTATTATAGCGCTTGCCACATCAGTTGATATTACTGAAAGAATTTTCAAATACAAGTTGTTTTCGCATAAATATCTTTCAACAGCGTGGAAAATATCTTCCTCTGTTTTGTCATGCCTTTCAAACTTATTAAATTTAGCATTTCTTCAGTTATTTGAAATGATTCATTTGTACCACGAACGAATGCTACAAGTTAAGCTGTGTCTAAAATGTCTGTATATTTGTCAAATGTTAAAGAAAAAAAAATATATGAAAGCTCGAATTGGTCGCGGCAATGCAATACTGTCTTCTAAGTATGTATAAAAACAGAAAAAAATGTGATAAAATAGAAGCACAGTAATGGGATTTATTTGTTACAAAACACTATACTAAAAACAAAAATATCACTGACAATCATATTTTGTAAAGTTGTAATGAATCTCATAGGCCGCATGTAGCCCCCAGGCCACGGGTTCACCACCCCTGTGTTAGATAGATAACACAACTAGAGAACAGATTTTTAAGTCTCACGTTTCCTTTCTATAGCAGTGAATCTTTAGATAACAATCGAAATATTGAGATCTCGTACAGCTGATACTTTATTTAGGAGACAAGAAATGCCAGCCGAAAAGTTCCATCTTGAATGATGGAAAAGAGCGTAGGAGGAACCGAATACGAGGTCACAGGTTGTTATTTAAGAAAAAAAAATGGATGCAAGTAAGGAAGTTAGTGGGAAATGTGTGTCTGAAGTTTATGAGTCAGAAGACTCGGAACAAGAAAGGACCCTGTTGAAAGGAAAAGGAAGAAAAAAATATGATTATCGCTGGAAGATGAAAAAGACCTGCCACCCGAATATTCCCCTTTCGAACGATGAAAGAGGCCATACGAAAATAGAATTGGGAATTACAGAAGAATGATGTCAATAATGAAGCTAGAATGAAGTGCTTATGTTCATTGACATTTACCTCCAGGGATGAAGCAAGTTATAGGGGGAAAGAAAGGATCCTGCTAGCCAAAAATGAATAGGAAAAAGAATTGATTATCCTTTAAAAATGCGTTTGAATTGGAACGGTGAATAAGACAAATGTTTTTGAATAAGTATAGTAATAAAACTCAGTAATAAACTAGTTTATCTGCTATAATGCATCCTCACTAACTGAACTTGAAAACATTAAATTACGTTTGAAAAAAATTCTAACTAAAATATAAGATGAAAGAGAAAAATAAGTGAATGAATTATTAAGATGATTCACATAATATACAGTTTTAAGTTTGACATAAGTATTTGGCATATATGCATAAATGGAAGATATGAGAAAAATTTCAAATAACTGAGGAGAGCAAGAAAGGATGAGTAACACTGTTTTATTCATAACAAGTTTCTATTTCTGCGTTATATGTTACTCCCTCTTTATTTTTTCTATTATTTATTTTTATTTGGTTAATGTTTACTTAAAATTTTAAATTTTTATTTATTTGTATTTGGTATGTGAACAATAATGCTATGGTAATACAAACCCTTTAGCAAAAACTATGTGTATGAAATATATAAACAATCCATCCATTATAAAGATTGACATTGCATATACAAACACAGAACTTCCTTAAAAATACTGCAATGGTGTAAGTATCACACAGCATGGAAAATGTAAGATTGATTATAAATCGTCTTTGGCAAACAGATGTATTTTAATTAAAATTAAACAAAGATCAATGCATGTAGAAATTTAACATGAATATTTAAGCAAAATAAATGCGAATACGACATTACACATTAGAAAATATCTCAAATAGTCGTATATCTCTAAGATAACATTCTATCAACATATTTCTAAGAAATTTGATTACTTATGTAGTCTAAAAAAACTGCACTTTATTATCTTCCTTATTGTGTAATTCATGCCAAAATAACTGGGACATATTTTGCGTGGAAAAATTTTGTCCGACCATAAACGGAGAGCTTCTAGTTAGATTGTAGTTAAATACATTATATATTTTTTCTGGTCTTAAGAGTTCTAGATGTTTGTTTCAAAACATTTCAGTATAGAATTTTAAAAAATTAGTTATACCATTCAATTATAATCTAACTATGAAACCAATAGTGTGCATTTGAAACAATGATTTCAAAGAGTATGACACGCTGTCGTCTTATGACTGTGGGTGTATCTAATAAAAAAAGAATAAATGCATTATATATATATATATATATATATATATATATATATATAATGCATTTATTCATATATATATAATCTATATATATAAAGGAGAAAAGCGACTGACTAATCACGATATCTATGGAACTATTCAAGCTACAGACTTGAAATTTGGTAGACGTGTTCGTTTCATAGTGTAGACATCCGCTAAGAACGGATTTTTCGAAATTCAAAATGCAAGGGGCGTTACGGGGGGTTAAAGGGCGTTATAAATAATTGTTTCCATGTTTAAACTACTCGATGTACAATCTTGAAATTGGGTAAACAGATTCCTTTCATAGAGTAGAGATCCGCTACAAAATGAGTTTCGTGAAAATCGACCTCCAAGTGGCGTTGCGGCGGCTTAGGGGGCGTTATAGATGATTATTTCCATTTTTAAACTATTTGACGCACTGTCTTTAAATTTGATAAACAGATTCCTTTCGTTGAATAATGGTCAGTTACAAAAAGGGTTTTGTGAAAACACACATCTAAGTGGCGTTTCAGGGGATTAAGGGGCGTAATAGACAAATATATCCGTTTTTAAACTACTTCACCTACCTGCTTGAAAATTGGTAGGCAAGTTTCTTTCATGGGGTAAATATCCGCTTCAAAATGGATTTTGGGAAAATTGACCCCCAAGGGGTGTTGCGAGGGGAGGGGGTTAAGGGACGTTATAAATTCTGATTCTTCAGCTATTAGACGTACAGTCTTGAAACTTAGTAAGCAGATTCCTCTCATAGGGTAGAGATCCGATACAAAACTGGTTTCGTGAAAATTGCCCCCAAGTGGCTTTGCGGACTTAAGGGGCGTTATAGATAATTATTTCCATTTTTAAACTATTAGACGCACAGTCTTTTTATTTGATAAATATATTTCTTTCATAGAGTAGAGATCAGATATAAGATAGGTTTTGTGAAAACAGACCTCTAAGTGGCGTTGTGGGGTATTAAGGGGCGTAATAGATAAATATTTTCGCTTTTAAACTATTAGACCTACCTGCTTGAGAATTGGTAGGAATATTTCTTTCATGGAGTAAATATCCGCTACAAAATGGGTTCTGGAAAAATTGACCCCAAAGGGGTGTTGCAGGGGGTTAAGGGCAGATATAAATAATTATTCCGGTTTTTAAACTATTAGACGCACAGACTTGAATTTTGGTAAGCAGATTCCTCTCATAGGATAGAGATACACTACAAAATGGGCCTCGTGAAAATCGACTCCCAAGTGGTTTTGCGAGGCTTAAGGGGCGTTATTAATAATTTTTATGCATTTTTAATTTATTGGATGCACAGACTTCAAATTTGGTAAAAAGATCCCTTTCATAGAGTGCAGTTCCCCTACAAAATGGGTTTTGTGAAAACAGACCCCCAAGTGGCGTTGCGGGGGCTCAAGTGGCGTTATAGATATTATCCCCATTTTTAAACTATTAGACGTACAGTCTTGAAATTTGATAAGCAGATTCCTTTCGTAAAGTAGAGAACCGCTACAAAATGGGTTTCGCGAATATCAACTACCAAGTTTAATTTCGAAAGATTAAGGGGCGTAATCGATAAATATTTCCATTTTTAAACTATTAGATCTTCCTGCTTGAAAATTGGTAGGCATGTTCCTTTCATGGAATAGAGTTCCCCTAACAAAGAGTAAAACGAAAATTGACCTCTAAGGAGGGTTGCGAGGGGTCAAGAGGAGTTATAGGAAAAAATTCCTGTTTTTAATTGGTAGACCCGTATACTTGAAATTTGTTAAGCATGTTTCTTTTTGTTGAATAGGGATCCACTAAGAATGTATTTAACGGAAATCAACTCCTGGGGGGGGGCAGGGTGTTACTGGGACATATTGACAAAAAAATTCCTTTTTTCGAACAACAAGGACTATAATAATGAAATTTTGTTTGCATTTTTTTTTGTTTTGTTGAATAGAAATCCGCTAAGAGCAGTTGTTTTGGAAAACGGCTCTCAACGGGATTACGGGGATATTGATAATAAAACTTTCGTTTTTTCTGTTAGATTTAGACTTGAAATTTGGCTTGCATGTTCAATTTACGGAGTAGAGATCCACCGAAAATTGGTTTTGCGGGAATCCACTTGGTTATTTATAAGGTTACGAAAGAGCAAACATCATTCTATACTTCAATTTTAGAGTTTTTTAGAAAATACAAATTAGATGGGTTCTGCCCTTTTTTTTTAATCAAGAGGCGACAGTTACAGGTATATTATATTTTTCAATACAATCGAATTATTAATGATAGGACTTATATATCAATAATTTTTATATATACATAAACAGTATAAATTTATAAAACATCATGGAATACCCAGCGAAGCGGGTGGGTAACGGCTAGTATATATATATAATGTATTTATTCCTTATATATATATATATAATGGAAGAATATATATATGTATATACATAAATGTTGGGTTCTCGAGGGTTTCAAGCGCTAAGCGTGGAAAATGAGTTACAAGAAACAGCGCTACTCTCAAGAAATCTTGATAGAATTAGCTAATAAATTTGATGATAACTGCAACACAGGCTGAATTAAATACTTTATGTTTGGTATTAATAAAACTGAAATTAAAATTATGACAGATATTTTAAGCATAAGTAACTTTTTAGATTCTCATGGCATGCATATGATTCGAGATCATAATAATTATCTAGTACAAAAAATAAATATTGAATTAGAGGCAAGTGAAAAATATACTACAGAATATTGTACCTTGCTATTTATGAATAAATCCTTTAATACAACTAATTTTTCAGGTATATTTCAAAAATATCAATTTTTTCCCTATTAAAAAATTGTTTTATTAAAAATGCTTTCAAATACAACAAGAAATTTGGCAGGTTTATTTTCAATTTTTATGAATTCTCGGAGCTCTATGTCTGGAGGCATGTAAATGCTATTTATATCGTGATTATATTGATGATTGTCATCAGAATGTTGTCACGGGAGACCTTGGCATCGTAAAAGATGATTTATTGAGAAATTTTATGAAAAAAGGTACTGGCTTTAGACTTGTGATCACAAAAAATAAATCCATCGTTATGAAACAAATCACAAGAGATTTAGATAATTTCTACCTTAAAATGGCTATCAAATACGGAATACCGATGGAGGCGTTCAATCAATTTAGATCTCATGTATCAATACAAATTGGAAAATTAGATTTCAATGTTGAAAATGAAAAATGTATAAAGACCTTAAAGTATCGATAGAGAATATTCAAAAGGATTCCGTGATTACTTATGTTGATAAAATATCTGCTAATTATGCCATATATCTGTAAATATTTTTATAATAAATTATTAAGTGATCCAATTTTAAATAATAATGCATTTCAAAAGTCAATTCATAGCAATAGAGAAGATGATAATCGTCTTTTAGCTTTGAACAAAATACTGAATATTCATCTAAAAAATCTTAAATACCCACGCATTCTTTTAACACTAAAATTTCACAAAAGTCCTATAAAATTCCATAGTATTACTAATAGTTACAAAACATATATAAAGAAGTTTGAGAAGATTTTACAATCCCTTCTTCAAAGTACCATTGATAATTTTCAACACACAGCAATAATTAAAAATAGCTTAGAGATTGCCAAAATCACGAAGGATAATGATAATTTTCTCCATGCTCGGCTTTGACTTTGAGGACCTTTTTAATTTTATCGATATTGATGATATGATTAGGGTCCTAAGTTTAATTTTGAATGAATTTGAATTATGCAATTCAATGAAAACGGAAAATTTTAATATTCTTGTTAATCTTGTATTACAAGAAAATTTCATTGCATTTGATCAGAATCTTTAAAAACAGATCAGTAGACTACCTCAGGTGGGTCCTACTAGTGATTGTTTAGGTAACCTGTAATTACATTTTTTTAAAATTGATCATATTAGTAATAAATCTTACTTGCTTTACCATTATATAGATGATATAATAGTTTTTGGTAAAAATCGTGAATTCAAACCAAAATTATTTTCTACTCCGACTATCTCAATCTCCATAAAACTAATTTTAACTCTAATGTGGTTGAATTCTTGGATTTAGACTTGCATCTTATTAACAATAATGTAGTCTTTAACATTTTTTACAAAAGAGATTCTTTTAGATTCCTGTATGGAACAGTAATTTGCATCTATCAATTTACAGAAATATTGTTTTGAATTTTTTACTTAGAAATGATAACTGAACCACCCACAAAATAGATAAATTCAATAATATCAAGAAATTCTTTCAATGCTGCTTGGATCATGACTATCCTTTAAACTTCTTAAGAACTTTTGGTCATCACAAATACATTAACCGTCTTGCTACTTCTGATTCCAAAACCACCACATAACAATAGTATCTCAAAGTTACCATGCTAGTGGTCTTGCTGTAAAGAGTATGTTATAACACTCTTTTCACAGCTTACATTTCTTAAACACACATCTTGCACATTGAAACATTTTACACATTGAAAAATTTCTAAACATTATTGACAACCAGCCAAGTTATAGTCTACCAAATTTCTACATTTTTGACAACCAACCAAATTATTGCCTACCATATTTGATTATCATCTCTCTTGCATATATCTTTTCACGCTTGTTTAAAGAATGTAGTTATGTATTAATCGGATTTTTATCCTAATGAATAGAGCTTTTCATTGGTTTAAAGACTCTTGGATCTCTTGGAAAAAGCTCTGTGAGTAGAACTTTTGTAAAATCGGTTTTGAAGAATCCTTTTATTAGTTAATTCTTAGTAATTTTCTGCTTAAACATTTTAGGAGACTTTGTTACTGAATATTAGTTGATTGTTTTCTCATACTTTCTGTGAGTTTTTATGCTTTGAATTTCTATTTATTTTATTTTGGTTTTTCCTACCGAATTACGAAAGGCGCCTTCAAACTAGTTTAACTACACTTACTCGGTCCTAAGTCCGAAAATGCTTTTTGACTAGCTAAGTTCTTTTTTTGTATTTTCTTTTTGTATTTTTTATAGATTTGATCTTCATGTTTTTCTTTTATATTTTTATTACGTTATTTCTTGTTATGTGTTCTTTATATTTTCTACTTTTTCTGTTTGATATATTCTAAAAATTTCTTCCAAATATATATATATATACACACTGGTGTCCAAAAGTTAAGCATAAATCGTAAAATGCGAAAAACATGGAGTAAATATTCGTAAAATTATTCCAAATTTCTTGCGGATATTAATTGGGTGAAGAAGAAACATTCGGTTTATAAAAAACTTTTCAGTCGACTACGTCCTGCGCGAAACACCGGTGCATGTCTGGAACGCGGACAAACCGATTCACGCAGCATAGGCAGTTCAGACAAGTTTCGTGCAACTGCTGTGCGAAGGAACGTTGTTAACCATCAAGCAAGGTGAATGATGGCACAAAGACGCCAATTGGACTTGTTTACGAAAGAAAGAATCATTGGAATGCTGGAATTCTCAAGATCACAAACCGAAGTGTCTCGAAATCTGAATGTGGACCAGTCTGTAATCTCAAGACTGTGGCAGAGGTTTCAAAGAACGGGAGATGTTACCCGACAACCAGTATCAGGTCGACCAAGAGTCACAACCCCTCGCCAAGACCGATATCTGGTAATAAGTGTGCGACGTCACAGGGGCAGTACTGCGAGAGCACTGGGTTCGGCGCTCACAGTCGCCACAGGAATACGAATTTCGAGACAAACTGTTTACAGGAGACTCAATCATGCTGCCCTGCATGCCAGAAGACCAGCAGTTTGCATTCCCCTCACGTCTGAGCATAAACGCGCTCGTTTGAACTGGAGTTTGAAATATCAACATTGGAGTGTGGAAGAGTGGGTCAATGTGATGCTCAGTGACGAGTCCCGGTTTAGTCTGAGTCGTGATTCTCGCGGGTAACGATATGGAGAGAACGTGGAACACGTTTTGAACCAAGAAACATAACGGAAAGACATCATTTTCCATCAAGGGAATTAATGGTATGGGCAGGCATCATGATGGACGGCCTCACAGACCTCCATTTCTTTGACACGGGGTCTGTGACTGCTCAATGATACAGAGACGAAGTTTTTGAGCCTTATGTTCGCTTGTTTCGATGTGCTGTCGGTCCTGACTTCATATTCATGGATGATAATGCGCCCTGTCAACAAGCGGTACTGATTGATGACTTCTTTGAACCGGAAAACATCCAGAGCATGTCGTGGCCTGCGAACTCCCCTGATTTAAATCCTATCGAGCATGTATGGGATATGCTCTG
>BMAO01003801.1:0-17948 GCA_019973975.1 Trichonephila clavata | reverse complement strand
TGTTTTAAAATGCATTACTTTTGGACGTTTAAACACTACATTTTATTACCTTTTTATTTGCACGCTTGTAAAATATAAATCTTTTTTACTGAAGAGGAAAAAGCGGAAGTAATTCAAATTCTGATAAGACGACAAATGCTATAAAGAAATGTGACCGCTTTAAATATGATAATAATTTCCAAAGGTGTAACATTCTAAGAGAAATACTGAGATCATTAAAGCAATAATTACCTTACAATAAAGAAAGGCCTTGTCTTATTCTATGAGATTTGTTTTCAAAGAATAAAGCTACGATACATAAATTAGAATTTTTTCTTTAATTTGACTGCTTTTCTGGCTGACTCTTGAAGTTTAGTGATGTATTATTTGTATACACCTTGTATATAAAAGGCTTATTGTTAAAATACGAGATGTTAATCGCTATTATTTGAAGCAAAGGGTATCGAAAACGATTGAGTTTTTGATAAAAATTTAAATTAACTATACACAAATTCCATCAAGGCCATGTTCTTCAAAAAGATTAATGAAACAAAAACAATGTACGTTACAGAGGTGTAACAAAGAACTTTTGGCCCCCCTGCAAAGTCAGGTTTTGGGTCCCCAAATTGGATCTGACAAAGGGTAGGTACTTGGCGGCAAGTCAGGCTTTGGGCCCCTAGACCCCCCCCCCTGTAATACGGTGTTGCGGGTTGTACGTTACGCCACTGGTACGTTATGGTATTGAATAAAGAGTTTGAAATATTTGTAAAATTTATGAAATCTGTGAGTTGAAAGTTGATTTTGCAACAAATAGAAATAAAAAATACAGCATTTTGTTGCAGGTAACAAAGATGACGATTACATTTGCTTTTCCTCGTACAAACTGCAAAGATCCTTCCGCAAAAATTTTCACACTGTGTTTTTGTTTACGTCTGGAGTTTCAGATATTGTTTGGACACCGAGTCGATGACCTACTTGAAAGAATACATTTTTTTCTTTAAAACATGATTATTTTATTTATTTACAGAGAGAGAGATAAGAAATTATATATAAACATACAGGTGTATTTGCAATAAAAAGAACCTAATTGAAAGGATTTTTCAAAGAAAAATGTATAATAATTTTCTACAAAACTAAAAGTTTCCCAAAGGTAAAAAAAAAAAAAAATCAGAAACAAAAATAAGTTTTTAAGGTTTAAATGGAACTTTTAAAAACAGAGCTTATGCAGAGATGTTTAAGCTTCCACGAAACTGGAACTGAACTATAATTATTTAGAAGCAGCCAAAAACCACACAACACGTGCTTTCCAATCCACATTCTTATCAGTTTATTTTTATTTGTGTTTTACTTTTCCTACTCGCGGGTAGGAAGACACTTTCTCTTCTCTTAAAATTTTTCTCTCTACTCCCAAAAACTACGCACCTCCAATTCAACTCGTTTTACGTCCCACGCTTATCTATTTTATAACCCAAGCTGCTAGGGAGGTTCTCGTTAGAAACCGGAATTGAATTACGTATGAAAAGAGACGGAGATGAAAAAGAAGAATCGTTTTAAAATTCATTATACAGGAAATGTGGGTGATCGTGATATTAGATTGTATAATAAGCCAGTTTTTCAATGGATTTTTCCCTTTCGAATAGTGTATAAATACAATAAAAAAACAAAGCCATCATAAATGTCTTAATAATTCACCACAATTATTAAAGAGTAGAGATTAGACCAAAAAATAGATTGTATATCCTTGCAACAAATTTGTTTTATTGCGTTTCATGTGGTAATAATCTGTTTTCACTTTTTTTCTCGCTTTTGATTGTTTGTGAGATAGTTAAGAATAATGGTAAGGGACATTCTGGAACACACATACACACAGAGATTTATATACCTGACAGAACAAGCTATCTACTACAACTATTTTTTTGCTTGTATTTTCTATCTTTTTCTAGATTTCTTTTTCATCTTATACAGCTTTTATTCTTTTTTGTTAAAAATTCTTATTATTATTAGTTGTTTTCAAAACTTTTGAAGATAATTTCTTTTTGAGGATTACACATAATATGTTTCATCGTTTATAAAGGACCAGCCACTAAGATGCTGTTATGCACTGCGGCTGTCCGATAAAATCCATAGTTCCGCAACTTTTCTATTCAGGACAAACTGAGGATGGTCTCTCAGACCCACGATGTCCACCCCCAATGGATACCATCACATGTTAACTTTAGAGGTAATGAGGATCGCTGATAGACTAGCTAAGAGGGTAGTGAGAATGAATTGGCTGCTGGCACTACCCTCATTTTACCTCTAATGCAGCGGTTCTAAAGCTTTCGATCACCATGGGCCCCCTTCTTGACATCGTGGTCCCCCAAGATTTTGAACATCCCTCTCTAAAGTAATATTCTAGATCGAAATATATATATATACATGTCCTAGTAGAGCTTTTTCATTGGCGGCAATTTAGTGATTTAATCTAGGATGGCATATTTTTCAATTTTTCAACGAGTTCTTTCAGAGTTTGTAAAAGATAGAAATCTTAACATTAAATAAGACCTTCGTGGACCCCCAAGAAAGTCGCTGGGGAACCCCGGGGGTCTGCGGATTACAGTTTAAGAACCGCAGCTCTAATGCAAGATTTAAAGTAAATTTAATATGGGCGTATTCCACCTACGCATCAATAGTACACATTAATATCCCTTGGCTCTCTGCTGGAAATTAAATGTGACCGAGGCTCCCAGACTTCTCTGGCTGGACTAACAAGTAGCCACTTGAAATGTCTTTCCTTTGAAAGTGACAGAAAAATCCCCCCCCCCCACTTGTAAGAAATGCTGTGACCATTCATCTTCTCCGGATCCCATTCTGAGATGCATCGGACTTTCTAAGGGGGACTTAACATCCGATCTCTTTATTATTATAGATTTTTTTGGTGGTCAACAATCTTCTGGAGCCAATCTGACATATGTCAAATCGTTCGAGGATAAGAAACAGCAACAACATATAATATATAAGGGGGGGGGGAAGAATTATTAAAGTTTTAAATAAAACAAAGATCAATATTTTAAAAGATTGCTTGTTTTATCAACACAGTATTTCTCGAAGCTACACTAGGGCTTTGGGCAACGAATTTCGTAATTTTGAGCCGCGATCAAGTGACGAAAAGTCGCTTGAACTAGTATCTCACTCTCCCTGTTTTCATTCTATGCTAAAGAGAAAACTTTGAGACTCAATAGATTTAATGCACATTAACCTCTTCACACAGTGTATGTTTAATGTGGTTCCAAACTCAAATCTCCACTACTCGACAGAAACAAAGCCGTCATGATGACTCGTCAATGAGACTGGCAAAGGGAGTCATTGATCAATCAAAATGATAACCGAAAAACACACACACGAAAATCTACAGAAATTTTCGAGATACTACTAAATATTTTACGTTAAACTAACTAAATTTTAAAGTTTTCAAAGTATAGTTCAATCTTTCTCTAGCACCAATATAAACCCGTTGACCAGCGGTTCTTAAATTGTGGTCCGCGGACCCCTTGGGGTAAGCAGCGCTTTTATAGGAAGTCCGCGGAGTCTCTCGTGTAACGTTGAGATTTCCCTCATTTACTGACTCTGAAAGGCCTTGTGAAAAATTGAAAGATGTGCCATACAAGACTATATCACTAAACTGTCCCTAATGGAAAAATCTACTAGAACTTGTATTTCGATCAAAAATTTTAAATCGAGGAGGGATATTCAAAATCTTAGGAGTCCGCGATGTCACCCCTATACATGAAGACAGTGGTGTAACGGTGAATCCCCCCTCCCCGCAAAGTTTTGGCCCCAAAGCCGGATCTTATGTAGTTTGCATCAGTCAAGTTTTGGGCCGCCTAGAATCCTGGGCCCCCCGCTATGCGGGGATGTACGTTACGCCACTGTTAATTTTTTTACGCATTTTGAATAAAAATGCTTTACCCTTTTTTTTTTTTTCCATTATTTTTTCCAAAATAACATTTGTATTTTTTGGAAACGAACTGTGTTTAAATAATATCCTTGCAATGACACCCCCCCCCCTTTTTAATTTTTTTTTTTACACTTTAACTGAATGTTATTTATCATTCTATAGAATGACTAATCCTTACATTCCATTCTTTACATAAAAATGCCTCTCAATCTGTGAAATGCCTAAGTATTCTAAAGAATGCCACCGTTTCATACAATGTCGGCAATAAATAATTATTACACACAGTGGCGTAACGGAGAATATTAAAGTTCCCTTGCAAAGGCAGGCTTTGGGCAAAAGATTTGGACAAAATCATAACCTTTAAACCCCAAGATTCCTGATACCCCCCCCCCCCGCAATGTGAGGGTTGCAGGGGTGTACGTCACACCATTGCATAAAGGGGGGCTGCGGCGATCGAGAGTTAACTGCTGTAGACGAATTACCAAAGGATTAAATGCTTCAAGCCATTCTGTTATCTCACGTAAGGACACCTCTTCCGTAATGTATCAATGATTCATCATTTAATAATTAATTCATCATTCATTAATTCATCACCAATATTCCTATGCACTTTTGAGTTACGCGTTAATGTACGATCATCAATCATTATCGCCCTGTATTTCACAGTTCGAAGGAAATTTTTTTGATAAAGCTCCTCCTTTTTTTCTTTTTTGTTCTATTATACACCCAAGAGAGAGACGAATAGAGTTTTCCTTCATCTGCAAACAGTATGCGATTCGAATAAGATATACTGGTACATTTTCCACAGATTTTACGAAGGAAAATCAGCTTTCTGTTCCTTGGACTCAGAAAAAATTTTTATTCTCGGGGAATGACCATGTAAATCAGCTAATTTTTTCTGATGAAATTGAAGAGGAAAATGGTTAAATGAATTTTATAGACACTTTTATAAGGCTGAAACATGGATGTCTTAAAAATTTTCTAACATGAAATCTCATATCATCATCATAAGCTTTGCAAGATGACCATTTCTTTTCGATGCGATTGTACTCTTAAAAATCCTTTGTCACTCGGTAAATTTAAAAACATTTTGAGTTGATTTACTTATTTTATGCGACGGAGGGAGATAGAAAATAACTAATTTTCAAACGTCGTGCTTTGTTATCTCATGGTTACCGGTAAATTGTGATATTATATAAGTTATTTTTTAAGAAGTAAATTCACACAAATGTTACTACATTTTAAACATCACTATGAAATGCAATTTTTTCAATGGTTAAAGACGAAAACGTTATCAGAAAATTCATTCGAATATATTTTGGAATTCGATCCTTTTTTGTGTGATGCTCTCTTCTGCGGTCTATATATATAGGTAGATTAAAATTTTTATTTCTTAAAAAAATGAGCCAAAACTTTAAAAACAAATTAAGTATTAAGTTCTACTATGTAAAATCAAATAAAAAGTTACGTACTAAAAGGAGTAAGCCATTTTCTTTCAAATAAAATTCCAGTTACAGGTCTTTTACTACACATTTCTGCAGCGTTCAATCAATTTTGAGTGAATGTTTAGAAACAAAACAACTCGACGACTACTGGCAATGGACCTCGTAATTTTGAACCACGGTCAAGTGACAAGGGGGACATCTAGATGTAATTTCTCTCTCGAAACTATTACATCACTCCAACGGGAGGACTTTAATCCACGACAGATTTAACGTGAATCAGCCCTTCTACAAGGCGGGTTTGCAGGGGCACAACGTTTCAACCTCGCTGATCGCTAGTTCTTGACCACGATCATTCGGCTGCCGCGGCCGGATAACCAAAATAAGACTTGCAGCTGAATTTCTATATTCTTTTAAACATGTTACTATATTTGTTATACAAAAGAAAGGAGCATTTTAAAAATTCTAAATAAATTTCAGGTTTTTAATTATTGATGCCACATTAAAGAATTGTTGTTTAAAAGAAAATCGTTTATGCAGTTGGTGTTTAATATCAGATTCAAAATTATAACCAAAAAATCAAATATTTGAATTTTTTTCATTTAATTACCAATTTTTTTTATCAATTTGCTTAGAGTAAAGACATTTTTGTTGGTTACTCATGTTCACAAAAATATGCTGACAAAAGGTAATTTATTTTAATATAATTTGTTGTTATAACAGTCACACAAGAATTACGAATTTTAAATAAGTACGAAGATTTCTGTCATAATATGACAGACAGTGGCGGATTAAGCGGGTGTCAGACCTGGCGGCCGCCAGGGGCCCCAAGCTTGATGAGTGCAAAGGCCAGCGAAAAACCAACCACGCCACCTTGGAACAAAAAATAAAAATAAAACAAAGTTACAATAAAACCCCCGCTAGAAATTTATCGACACGCAAGAGAAATCCTTATGTAGAAAAACTTTTGAAAATATTTTTAACAATACCGATATCGAATGCATCAGGTGAATGATCTTTTATAGTTTTAAAACGTGTTAAAAATAATTTAAGAAGTACTATGGGAGAAAAGACAAATTGAACAACATGGCCATATTATATACAGAATAAAATGTTTTGGTCAAAATAGATATGGTAAAAATAATTGATGAATTTGCCAAAGAGAAATCAAACTGTATAGCAAAACTGTAAGCTCTTAAGTAAGGTTTTTAATATTTTTTTTATATATACAGTTAAGATTTTTCTTTAGCCGATGAGTTTTATTATATCACTACATTTTATTTTGAGAATTTAAAGTAAATGACTCTTTTAACTATTTTAGTTTTTTGACTCTTAAGCCCATGGGCCCCAAACCTTTTACCGCCAGGGGCCTCCAACTACCTTAATCCGCCTCTGATGACAGAAATAAAATAAAAAAACATGCTGAGAACATTTTTTGTGATTTTTAAGAAATTTTATGTAAGATATTCACACAATAGAATTCTGAAAAATAACTCATAATGGAAATGAATTCCATTAAAAAAAATCTAGTATTAGCTAATGTTATTGTTCGTTACAAAATGTCTTCTTTTTTATTGGAAAGAATACAATTTCGGAATCGTCTGCACTTGAATTCAAGCATAAATATTTACAAGAACATTATTCGAAATTCTACTTATATTATGAATTCTGAATCTGTTTTCAACACACATAACCTTTCCCTCTCAACAATTATTCTCTAAGAAATGGCAATCAAAGACGTCTGATTGCATGAAACAAGCAAACACGGGAAATTTCAGTCGTTAAACAGGAAGAACGGGTGATGGTATGAAAATCATTCCTGTGGACGACTCGCTTGGCGATCAGACGCTAATACTGCTGACGCACAAGAATAAAAACCGTGCCAATTCTTTTCCCATCTGGACCATTTTAAATAAATGAATCATACTTGAAATAAATGGAATGGATGATTCGATGTTCGACCGTTTCCTGGTTTGCCTAAATCAAAAGCACTAACAATAGAATAAAAAGAATGGGGAAAGTTTAGATAGATGCACAGCATTGGTGGCATGTGGATTGTTGTTCAATGTTGAAAAAAGATAGGCGTTTTTCGAATGAGGCTTCCACCTTTTGCAAAGTAAATACCTTGTTGATTGTTTTGCGTTGTTCTATTTTTTTTTTTATTCACTTTGGGAATTCGTGATTGTTAGAATGTTTTTCAGTGTTTTCACGACAATTTTGTGCTTTTTCTCTAAATAGAAAAACACTTATGTAATGCCTTCGTTGCAATATTCATTAAACGCTGTTACTGACTTTCTTAAATATCAAAGAATTTGTGGGAAAATGGGCTGAATTAACGGAAACTCTTTATTTCTTAAAATTAAAAAAAAAATCTACTTTCGTCCTTGAATATTAAAAACGAAGTCATGAGAAATTTTTATTGAATAAATTAAATTTAAATTCGTGAAGTTAGAAGTATAAAAAAAATAATAAAAGTTAAACATATATCTATATCTTTTTTTTAAAAAAAAATTTAGCTCTCAGACACTGGCACACAAGCATTTGAAATTCATGAAAGAGTGAAGAAGTTACTAAATAACTCTAGAAAGAAAAGACTTGTGATAATATTACACCAAAACTTTACTTACAGTATAATTCTTTTTTAAAAAAAGTACTTCTGACGCCCCCACACTCATTGTATTTTTAATCAGGAATAAAGGGGTACAACATATGTGAAGTTCTCAACCAATGACATACTGAGAAAAAGGCTGAAGAAAATACACCTTAAAACATTCTACTAATAATTATCTTAATGAAAACTTCTCTTTATAAAAATATATAAATAAACCTCTCTCTTTTCTTAAAATGCTACAACGTGAAGGAAGGATTCAAGAGAGGTGAAATTCGCAGCATATGTGGTGATTTGACATCAGTGGCTGTACGGACTTTATGGTGCTTGTGTAACAGCAACAAAATAACAACCAAGTCTTCAGCAGTTGACATCTTTAATGTTACTCGATTCCCTCACACACTATGATGCCAGATGCACCAGTACATATAGTTCTTTTACCGTTTCCGTACAAATAACAGGATATTCAAATATTACAAGATAAACAAAAAGATATGCAAATATTCCAACAGTGGCGTAGACTAATTTCATGGAAGGAGTTATACTTCAAAAAAGAAAAGTAGATGATAGCGCATTGCAACGTAGCATCCAGTGTTAGACGGAAGACATTTCCATGACGACTGGAATCTTTCGCGAAAAGTGGAAAAGTGGAAATCTTTTTGAGAGAGGACGTGTATTGAACTATAGGAGTAAAGTGATCAAATCGCAGGAATTTAGATTGGAGTGGAGCTATTCGACGATATGGGCAGGAATGGGCGAACAATGGTCATGTAAAACGTCAAGAAGGTATCAGTCGACCAACAGCGACGACAGAATGTGTGTACAGCAGGATTGTTTGATCGTAGCTCAAAGTTCTCATGGGTCCTTATCAGAGACCCGATGTTTAACTGGGATACCAATAACTACAATGAACAATATGCGACTCAGTGAACAGGGCAGCAATCCCTGCCCTTCAAATGCATATACAGTGATATCTGCTACACACGACTTGGAATTCAATGGAGTGGAGTATAAATGTTTTCAGCAATATGTTCTACTGAGAAATGAGCTACAATAACCAGAGAAAGTGTATCTGGTGACGTCCAGGATTGTGGTAAATACTCACATGGATGTCGTTTGCCACATAGCCCCACAACCAATAATTATGGTGTGGGATACTATTTCATCTGATAGCCGGACCAAGTTGGAAATATACAAACAGTACCTTTGGATCATAACACACAAAGAGCACAATCCCGTAGGGTTGCCTTTCATGCCACGGACATCTGGATTTATATTTCAACAAAATAATGTTCGGCCGTATATAGCAGATCTTTTTATACACATAGCTTGTCTTCGTACTTCTCTAAAAAATTTTTGTCCGGCACGATCCCCAGATTTTTTCCTTACAGAGCACGTTTGGGCTTTGATTGGGTCATCTCCGACAGTCATTGAATCGCGCCAATCGGAAGGTGTAAGACAAGTACTCCTGCTGGAAATCATCCGCCAACTCGAGAATTCAATGCCCAATAATTGCTCGTACCGGTGCCATAGGTGGGTCCAATGGATTATAATTTTTTTCTTCTTTTCGATCTTTTAGCTTATTTTCTGAATAATTATTTAATTCCTATGATACTTTTAGCTTTCCACTTTCAATACATGTAATAATCTACCAATCTTCGTATAATTCAAATAACTCTTTTTTTAATGCACCCCTTTTTATGGCGAATTCTATGCTTGTCTGAAGTTACAATTTTTTAAATTTCCTTCATTCCATAAAAAATAGTGCAACAGCTAGCTATAGAATTTTATTTAAACTTAAATAGGAACATATAATACTTGCATCAGAATAATAATATTTAAAAAATCTATCACAAAAAACGCGTATTAATTTTTGCACCAAGCACTGGGTTTTTAAAAATTAAGTAAGTTTTTTTATACATCCCTGTAAATTTTATTTCAATATGCAGTATTCAGCATAATTAGATTAATATGTAAAGGAAATCTGATAAATTCTTCTGATAAAAAATAAATAATGTTATGAAAAGTAAAAGTATTTTAAGATAAATAACTTTTATTTGGGGGGTGAAATTAATCAGATACAGAAATTAAGCTTCTCAATAACCTTTATTAAGACAGGAACTATTTGGCGATAAATTATGTTATCTAATCTTATGTAACATACTGCGGCGGAACTCTTTTAAAGAAAGATTATCGATACATATATCAATCATCACACACACACACACATTTATACTTATCGATATTTATAAAAGGCTTATGTTGTTTTTTAATAAAAAAGGCCGTGTAACAACCTACCAAAGGCCTACAAACAACCGATTTAAAATATGAGAAAATATAGATGAAAGCAGATCACAATCAATTAGATACCGGTGAAGATAATTTTAGTAAAGTATATTGATGCTAAATTGATGATATTGATTTCATTGGTTATCACAACGGATAAATATTCTATTTGATACATACATACCCTTAAACCAAACATGGGCAAGTAAATCACAGTCAAGCTTTCTCACAAAAGACAGGAGATAAAAGCCCTGACGGGCTAGGTGCTCCAAATGAAAATCCAGCTACAAATAGACTGTGCGTTGGTGCAGACAAGAAAACTCTTTCTAGAAGAGAAATTTTAAATAAGATCGTCTCAGATGTGGGGACAGCGTTATCTCATGAAAGAGGGTGTTTTGCTTGTAAAGAAAATATCCAAATGATCTGGAATACTATGGAGTTCTTCAGAAAAAAAATAATTTACCATAAAATCTGCTGTAAAACTATCACCTATACTTCCAAGCTGCATTTTAAATTTTTGTATACCTATATTCGCCGTGCAACGTGCACTAACTTTTTTTTTAAGACGAAACCTGAAATGTATGTTTACAGTGCTCTTAGGTTTTGAAGTCATTTATTCGAGGTATTATCCCAGGGGAAAAAATAGTATAATTTTAGAATTACAACTCTTGTGAAGTCCATAAGGTATGTCGATTCTTTAAAATAAACAATATTTCGATGTATATTGAAGTCTAATTTTCTTTATGCTCATCTCTTTTTCAATGCCTACTATTAGTTCACTCTATTAGTCGACTTCACTTCTATTAGTCGTTAATAAAATATTTTCTATTCATCCAATCACAAGTTCATATAAATTTTTTAAAACTTGTAGTGGATGACACTTGATTGATGTTAATACAGTTTTTTCAAATATTAAATCATTAATTACCGGTTAATTAATTAAATTAATTACCGGCTTTCGACGTCAACATATTCGTCTCCATTGTTCTAACAATGTAACTGTTAAAACAATGACAAAAGTTGGCGTTAAAAACCGGTTTTTCAGCCAAACTAGCCAAACCGGATATGCATTGTTACAACAATGCAGACAAAACATACTCTTTTTTCACAATTCCTACTATTAGTTTCACTCTCTCCCTATATATATATATCTTGTTCACAAATTTTCAATCGTTAATAAAATACTTTCTATTCATCCATTCAAAGTTGGAATTGACTTAAAATTTTTTTTTTTTGCATTACTCGTTATTATTTTTGATACTATCATTTTTACACCCGGCGTGTAACGCGCGCCCTTCAATTTCGATCTTATTTTTTGTGTTAAAAGCGCGCTTTATACGCCACATTTTACGGTATATGAAAGATTAATGCGTACTTATTTGCAATATCATTAAAAAAAATTTTGTACTTTACAGTCATAATATTATATTATTTTTAAACTAAATAATTATAGATCACAAAAGTGCGTATTATGTACACGGAATCCAAGAGCTGTATTTTTAAGAAGTCCATTAAGAAGACCAGATAAGGAGATCGTTACTGAATCAAGAATAGCATAAAATATTTATTCAGAAAACTAAATTAAAGCATGCAAGATAAAAAATATATGAGTAGCCCAAAAAGATACTTTTATAAAAAGACACTTGGTATTATTATCTTTCATTCGAAAAGACGAACTATTACCAAACCAAAATTCAAGTAAATGGAGCAGTAAATTTTATCGAGCATTTTCATCCTATACTTAGAGGTAAAAAGTACTCAAAATCATTATCAAAATTAATTTACATGACAATATTAAAATAACATCCGGCATAATTCCTTTATACTTTCGGAAAATTTAATTCTATTTTTGTTAGTCATAATTTTAGTTTTTAAGTGTTGACGTCATCTTCAGTGCTTATAAAAAGGATGTGGTAAATTATTATCTAAAATCATGAATTCTGGCGAATATCTGACCGTGGATGAAATGGTATTCCTGGAAATAAATATACATTGACCGGATTTTTTTAATTTCCAAAAGAGGAAAAAAGGGAAAAATTACAAATATGAAAGTTGATCAGAAAAAAAGGTGACAAGTCGAATAAAGAAATATTTATTAACAATAGACAGAAAATACAAAAGGGAATTAAGAGACATACGTGCCTATCACATTTCGACATAATCACCAAGTCTATTTAGGCAGTTATCAGAACGCAGAACCAATTTGTTAAACCCTTCTTTGTAGAAATCAGGTCCCTGCTCAATTGAGCCAAGTCTCAGCAGATGTTTTCTCAGCACTGTATTGAAATATCGCAGCACATCAGAAACGATATGCTGCACGCTACCATAGCTGAGTCCCAGCTCTGACGAGATTTCACTCAGAGATACTCGTCGATCATTTTGAATCATTTATTCAATTCATGCCGTGTTGACTTCTATCGTTGAACAACTTGGCCGGCAGCTCCCTGTCATATTGCGGTTTTCGACATCCTATCTGCCTGATTGAAAGGAGTGACACCATTTCTCTACATGTTGTCTGCTCATTGCAGATGCGGGCACATTCTTTGCCCATAAAAATCGAATCACGGCTCGCACTTCCAAACGAGACCAATTTCCTCTTGCCATTTCAATCGTCCTGAACCGTCTGGGAACTTTCACTACCTACCCGCAAGCCAGCAGTATGACAAGTAGCGCCATTTGTCTCCACTCTGAGGAAATAAAATTTCTCCACAATATGTAATTTTAAAATGTTGCGGCTTGTAACCATTTTTTCTGATCATCCCTCGTAAAAGATAATATTGCTGCAGATTTGCGTGCAGGGTAATCAGCCAATGACTACCAATTATTTGAATAAAAACAGATTTATTGATGGACAAGGTCAAACACATAACTATGCGAAGACAAATCCACACAAAGAAATATAATACTAGATTATTTACAATAGTACAAATCATTCTCGTTATAAGCAAGCTTTACAAAACTCCAGAAACGGTTCTTTAAACAGTTCCACTACAGAAACCGACGACAAAGTAAAGTCTCTCTTTATCACAATCAACGTACACGACAAGACTCGCTGAAATTCCTAGAAAAGTCAATCCAAGAGTCTTCTTGATGATTCTTTGGTGATATTGCTTTTTTCGTCAAGGGCTATAAATTCATCAATCTATTAACCCTCATAACATCTTCTACGGTTGCCGTTACCTCTTGTTTTCAAGTTCACTCTTGGAAGTAAACTTTGCCTGTAAAACCCAACCTACCCACAAGGAAAGTGCCCCTGCAGGGAAAACAACACACGTAGCGTGTTTCAATATTTGTTCATTTTGTAAAACTACAATAGTGCATAAGGAAGTAGTTAAATTAATCAAATTAATAAGGCTAATAAAATTTCAGTTTTCGAGCTTAACCTAAACTTTATTAACCTGTTATGACTTCTGTCTTATTAAATTCGTAATGTTCATTTTTTTCTTTTGTTTGTTTAAAAATTAAAAACATAATTTATACTTCAATATCGTTTGGAGGAATGTAGTAAATTTTTCTTTGTAATATCGTTTGATCTGGGAAAAGGAAGAAAAATTAGAGTGAAATAATTTTTTTTTTCTTATCAAACAAACCTTTTGATTGATGGAAATTCCTTCCTTTTTACTATTAATTTCTCTAAACTATTTCCCTTTTCGCATTTAGATTTGTCGGCATGTTGGTAGTTTCCCTTTGTCCTTTCCGCATTTAGATTACTTGATTGCAGCATCCGCGATTGAATTATTTTTCCAATTAAAAGAAGCTTCTGAAATAGGCTTTTGACTTGCATAAGAAAAAAATATTTGTGAACTTTAAATTAAAATTGTATTATTTATATGACTTTACAGAGAATTAATTAATTTGGTTAGACGAAATATCCATCATGTTTTCAAGTTCATATTCTCTGTAATCACAACTCACAGAAATTTTTTTATAGCTCTACGCTATTATAAATACATGTCAAAATTTCTTTTGGGTTTAATTATTTTCATGAAAGATTTTTGGATTCAATTAAAATTTAAATTGATGTTTAAACATTCATTGTTTTGGAACATAGCCTTATAAATTTATTTTATTGAAAATTGCTTTAAGATTTTTTTAATGATTTTTCTTAACACAGTTAGAAACGTATACAGTAATAACCCGAACTCACGTGATAGGTGGGACTGAGAGATAACCGCGTAAGTCGGGGTATAATTTCGCATATAAATACATACAAAATATTTTAGAATGTTTTTTATGCAATCGAATGATAGAAAAAAGACATACAGTGAAGTGCATACGTGTGTCTTAAGGCCCTATCACACACGTATATTTGAAGCAACTGTTCAGGACAATTTTTTATGCAACTGAGGGTGAAGGGTTGCCGTAAGCAAAACGTCATGCTGTGACGTCAGCCGCACTCTATCTCCACATTGAAATATTACTCGCCGATTTTTCTGCTTTTGAAAACGAACATCCAATACTATTTCTTTTATTTCACTCGCACTTTTGTTGATGGGCGTAGACAGAAGAGGAGTGTTATTCTGTTTAATTCATTATATTTTACCTTCGTTAAAATACTATGCGTTATATCTGATGCATTAGACGAAACCGAAGCTGCCATCATTACCGCCATCTTGTTCATGACGTAGGGCGCAGAAGAACCCCATTGGCTAAAATTTCAAGCAACTTTTTCAGCTCACTGGGGAAAAGTTGTTCTGAGCCGTTGCTGCGGCAACTAGGTAGAAATTGTTCGGAATTACGTGGAAAATTGCTTCAAACGTGTATTGTGATAAGGCCTTTAAGGGCTTAACGCAAAAACGCTAAAGACGAAATATCGGTTAACACGAAATAATACAATGGCTACTGTGCATTTTCATGCATTTTTTCCCCTTAGTACGAAAATATATCCCTTCTGGGAACGAACAAATTAGGGAAAACACCAGAGATTTAAGAGGATTGTGAAATGAAAGGTGGCTTCGCATTATTTTTCTGTATTATTAGCCTGTCTCACTGTATCAACGGAAAAACTCGTTGCAGTCGATGACGATAATGATGCACAGCCCTAATTATGACACACACAGACATTTTTGAGTTTTATCAAAGCTCAAAAATATCATTGATGAACATTCCGACGGTAAAAAGGAAATGAATATTGCAGCCCCTGTTCCCACATCATCCCAAATGAGAAACGTCATCCAAGTTATTCGCCTTTATTTAGACGCACATTCTAATGGTGAAATGAGTAACAAAATGAGCGATATCGAACAATTTGTTGACATCAACAATTCAAAGAAATTTATCAACTTATTTTCCAAAAAACTCAATAAATGTTTTGTTTTTCAAAAAATTTGAAAATTTTTTATTAAATTTTTCATAAGTTCTTACGAATGTTACTCTTTTTAGATTTTTATTAAATCTATGCATATATACATATCTATGTAAATAAAACTTTAATAATCTTAATTTTGTTAATGTATGTTTTTTTGGGCAATATTCTTTAACGCAAAATTCTTTTAACACGAAAATTACTTCAGTCCTTTCAATTTCATCTTAAGCGATTTTCACTGTAGATATAAAAAATAAACATTTATAAAATGAAAACAATAAAATTATACAACGTCATGAAATATCCAGCTAAGAGGGTGGATAACGGCGGTATATAATTTAAGGAAAAACTATTTTATATTTAAATTCGGACTGATATCAATTTAAAGTTTAATTTGATGTTTTGTTCTACGCATGGCGCATCATACCCGTACATTCCACAGAATCCCCAAGACTGAACTCATTTCAGCATCTTTCAGTCGTACAAATGTCCAGTAAAGTTAAAGTGAACTTTTAATCTTCTAGAAGACATCTCCTATTGAGGAAATGAGGCGAACATTATGTCGTAAGTACGACTCTTTGTCTGTAAAATATTCTTAACGAGACGACGTCCGCCATTTCCCATTTAACGCTCCATTAGAATTTCTAATCCTTTGACAAGAGATTTAAATCTGTTTGGGTCGCCAGAACTGAGGACATCGGAGTCTGTTTCTAGTCATTAACTCGCGCATCACGGAATTTAAACCGACTTAATCGATTCCTTTAAGTTATTGGGTGTTCGATAATGAGACTCGTAATCACATTCGCCATTAATAGTAATTCTTGCGGTATTATTTTCGATAACGATTACGAGTATCGTGATTGTCGATTAGTTGGCGAAAGGAGCAATTTTTCACAAGGGGTGTAATACAACCTATAACGATATATCCTTGCTGAAATTTAATGGTGGCTTAGGTATCAAATGTTGCAGTTGAAAATGTTGTACAAATTAGGGGAGTTGGAATTGGAATGAATGTTTTTGGTTGTTTTTTCTTACTAAATTGAAAAATTATGATGGTTGGATGATGGTGTGAGCTAAAGGGAAAATTACATGTGAGGATTCACAGAACTGAAAATTATTTCTCTCATTATTTCGGATTTTCGAGGTGTGCTGTATATTTAAATTGAAAATCCAGAAACTGTTTAAGTGTACGTAAATCGCGTTTGATAATGAAAAGATATATGTATATTAAATCATATTTTTCAATTCCTACTATTAGCTCACTCTTTCCCAATATACACATGTTTATATATCTTGTTCAAATTTTCAACCGTTAATAAAATACTTTCTATTCCTCCAGTCAAGTTCAGGTAAAATTTTAAACTTGTAGTGGATGACACTTGATGAAAAAACAGTTTTTCAAACATTTATTCATTAATTACCGGTTTTTGACGCCAACTTAGATTCGTCTCCATTGTTGTAACAATGTAACTTTTAAAATAAGGACGAAAGTTGGAGTCGAAAGCCGGTTTTTCAGCCAAACTAGCCAAAGCGGGTGTGCATTGTTACAACAACGCAGACAAATCATGCTCTTTTTTCAATTCCTACTATTAGTTCACTCTCTCTCTCTCTAAATAATTTATTTATATGAATATATATATCTTGTTTAAATTCCAATCGTTAATAAAATGCTTTCTATCATCCATTCAAGGTAGGAATTGACTTATAAATTCTTTCATATTACTTGTTTGTCATTATCTTCCCTTTCATGGCCTCAATTTGCTTTTTGGGAAACATTTAGAACATTCTTCGCTCATTGTCAGTAATTTTTTTTCGGTTGCTTTCAATAATTTTTTTTTTTTTTGAACTTTCGAAATATCTATTCTGAATAATGAACACTCTTTTTTATTGTAACCATTTTCTGTCTATAACAATTGTCTTTATCTGATAATTTTTGCGGGATCACTTCGATTTGTAGCAATGTTGAAGGCTATAAATTTACCCGCATCTTATACCATTTTCTAAACATTTTCTTCACCGAATTCTTTAGTTTTAAGATATCCGGCTATTTGCGACAACTTTTTTTTAAAAAAAATAGAGATCTGCATTTTTTACATTTGCTTAGTACATTTTAAGGAAAATATGCTGAAATTAAGAAGATAAAAAAAAAATTATTATTACTAAAAGGGGAAAAAATGAGCAAAAATTTACAGAAAATAACATAAACGGAGTTCATTTTGTACCAAAAGTTTATGAACAGATTTTCAAGTCTGATGTGTAGCTATGTTATTCATTTTTGAAATGACCTTCAGGATAGGAGATATTTTAATTTTTACAAAACTAGAGATTTTAACTAGACCTAGCTAATTTAAAACTTAGAGCACTTATATTAATTATTATATGAAAAGCGAT